>PVJX010041300.1:0-14716 GCA_004027295.1 Dolichotis patagonum
AAGAAAGACCAACTCCCTTCCTGGGATGGGAGCGTCTCTTCCTGGAGATCACTTCCTTTGTCAGACTTGTGGGGTGGGACCAGAGAATCTCCTGGAGCATTGCTGCATAGCTTTAATTCTGGTGAATTCTACACAGACGTCTTGAGGTCTCCTGCGTACTACACACTGTGAGAAAGATGAAGACAATTTGAATATTGTCCCATTCTTCAGGGAGTTTAAAATATATATTTTTTAAAATTTTATTTTAAAAGGGGGTAAAATTAAACACAACGAAACAGAACAGAATGGGACATAAGAAAGCATAAATTTCACAGCTAGACAACCAGGGATCTTCACTATCTGTCATATAGTCTCTTGTTTTCTTCCAAATGGTTGTCCTTATCTTTGCATATGGGGAGCTCATACTAAATAACATAGCCAATCTTTCACAAGATGTCCAGTTCACTGGCTCCCACTTGCTAAGGATGGGGGACACGGGATGGGGGACAGGACGACATGAGATGTTTGATTCTCAGCCCTCGCACTGGCAGGCTCACAGCCACCCCCCAGAGAGGGAAGGAGCTCCTTGTTCTCCAGGCACCCTGAGTCAACCGCATGGTGCAGGTCCCGACGCGCCAGGGTTTCTCTCCTGCAGGCCCTCTAAAGTCTGTCATACTCACCTGCTATTTCTCTCTGATGAACTGACCATTCCATTTCCAAAGTTCTGAAATGGCCAACAGACCACAGAAAGAATTCTGTTTAGGCTCCTGTTTGAAACCAGCAGCTATAGCAATCTTCTGGCCTTGCTTCAGAGCCATTTAAAATATATTTTGAAAGCAAAATAATTCCCTACATGAAGTAGGTATGCAGAGCAGTTTCAGTTTTGAAGCACTCTTAATCCACTTACATATTTGGCTTTTCCAGCTCTATGGAGATACAAGTTAACAACTAGAAATTGTATATATAGAAATATACGTAGAGTATGATAGGATATTTTGACATGCATTATGCTGTGGACTGTGAAATGGTCCCCACAGCAAAGCCAATCAGCAAACCTGTCACCTGGCACAGTTTCCGTTGTGTTTGTGAATGTGTGTGCACAGGTGCAGGGTCAGAACAGTTAACACTCTGTCAATGAATCTCAAGTGGTTAATACTATATTATTAACTTTAGTCATCTTTAGTACCATGATGTATACAAGAGCTCCAGAACTGACTCATCCTGAGAAACTGGAACCTTGTATCCACTGACCAATATCCTCCTACGTCCCCCTCTCATCAGTCCTTGGAGACCATCCTTCTGCTCTCCTCTGCTTCTGGGACTTCAACTACTTTGGATCTCACATCAAAGTCGGGTCGTGCAGTCTTTGTCTTTCTGGTTGCGCCTTATTAACTTAGCATGCTGCCTCCACGTTCACCGACAGTGTTGCAAATGCAGGATTTCCTTCTTTTTAAAGATCAAATAGTATGCTATGTTTTCTTTACGCATTCACCAGTGAGTGGACACAGGCAGATAGCCCTTGGCTGACCATGGTGAAGAACGTGGCTGTGAACGTGGGATACAGGTATCTCTCTGAAACACTGAATTCATTTTTTTGGGTGTATAGCCAGAAGTGGGCTCACTAGATCATAAGGTAGTTCTAATTTTAATTTTTGGAGGGACTTTCATACTGTACCAATTTATGTTCCTACCACCAACAATGTGTAAGGATTTCTTTTGTCTATATCACTGATTTGTATTTATTTATATTTGCTGTCTTAAAACAACAACTCAAAGCCATACCCGAGGCAAAACCCATTGCCGTCTTTCTACAAAAGAGAAATTGAGAATGAAAAGGTTCATAGTTTTTCTAAGATTAAATGAAATACTTTTCTAAAACAAATGCAGATAGTGACAGAATTTAGGTGCTTGGTGACACAGAGATACAAGCATGAGGAAGTGGACAAATGTTAACTTTAAAAGTTCAAGAAAGGGCTGATAAGCTGGGCCTCTACACTAAGCTGAGAGAGCAACATGAGCAAAGGCACAGCGAGAAAATCCATGAAGTGGCCACGCAGGGACCAGCTGCATGCAGAGGAGGGGCAGGGGTAGAGTTTTAAAGGCACAAACAGTACTATGCTTGTCCTGAATTCCAGGACTACTGCTCATGGAGTCAGTGGAGTCAAACAGACCCCTCCAAGGCTACGATACTGTGTCACTGTTTCTTCCTTTCCTAGAACCCAATCTGATTCTTGGCACTCTAATCAAAACTCCACTGCACGTTATTAAACAAATGACAGGGGCTCTGGAAGTGGGAAGAGGTTGGTGGTATGTGGGTGACTCTGAGTCAGAGGTGAGGCTGCAGGAAAGGGAAATTTTTATCAGGGAACTTGGATGTGCTGTGTTTGCACAAGAAAAAAAAATAATGGATTTTGTCCAGGAAGTAACTGGAGTCAGTGAGAGAAAATAATATGAAAGCAAATTGGTTTTTCTCAGTACTTGAGCTAGAACTGTCTCTCATTAACTGCATAATGAAAGGAGTGAGAGAGAGACAGAGACAGAGGGAGAGAAAGAGGGAGAGAGAGGGAGAGAGAGAGACAGAGAGAGAGAAAGAGGGAGAGAGAGAGAGAAAAAGAGAAAGAGACAGAGAGAGAAGGAGAGGGAGAGAGCGGGGAGGGGGGAGACCTTTGGCCTTATTAGCTCTGACATTTGCTTTTTGACCTCTTGAAAAGGGGCGTTTCCTATGTCCCCTCTCCACTTTGTCTGTTTTCTGTCTCCCCACATGCCCTGTGAACATAGCAAATAGTTTGTAACACTTGTTCTCTGGGTTGTTCCAGGTCTCAGAGACCTTTTTCTGGGGGAGGGTCCCCCACATCCTGTCTGGATGGGGCTCCTGACCATGTTCCCCCTAACTCTGTGCCTCGTACTCCCAGAGTACGAGGTGTTGCTTCTGTTTCCACACTGACTCAACTCCTTTCCTACCCAGCCGTTTAAAACTGCACCCCTTTTACTTCTGCGTGGACAGCTGGCTTCCCACCCATACCGGCCTTTCTGGTAAGCAGGTCACAGAATTTCCTGTGGCAAAACGGGGCAAAGGGTCAGCCCTTCCTGGCGAGGTGGGCGCTCACACTTCCCGTCTGCCGGTTTCTCACCCCCACACACCCCGGCAGACGAAGGTGAGGGAACGTTAGAAGCAATGACACAGAGTCACACTGTGACCTCGCACGCTCAGTAGCACTTGGGGAACCACAAGAAAAGGCTGCTTTAGTGTGCCGTGGCTGTGGCCAGGTCGGGAAGCCTCTGTGAAACAGCATTTGTGCATCTTCTCACGTCGTTTTTCCTGGTCAGGGCCTCCTGGCCTCTCTCCCTTCTGTGTCCCTGGTTGCCCTCCTCTAACTTCCGGTAGGTTAGTCACTCACTTCTCTTCCACAAAGGCACCCTGGACCCCGAGTCCTCCCTCTTGGCCCACACACCCAGCCACAGATGTTTTTATCGGTGCATATTAACCGTGTGAAATAATGGGCTTTCTTGAGGCGTTTTCACGGTGCACATAACACACGCTGAGCATGTTTGCCACTCCCGTGCTCTTCCCCGCCCCTACCCCCGGCCCCCCTCCTCTGCTTTGGTCCTCCCCCTTCTACTTTCAGGTCTCAGCCTCTCTTTGTGATCTTAGGTTTCACATTATACAGGGAAACTGCAATACTAGTCTTTCTGAGTCTGGTTTATTTAGCTTAATATGATCATTACCAGCTCCACCCATTTTCCTGCTGATGACATTATTTTGCTCCTCTTCATGATTAAATAGTGCTCCACAGAGCACATGCACTTCCTTCATCAGCTCTCCCATCGGCGAGCGCCTGGGCTGACTGTGACTCAGCTTTGTGAACTGGGCTATGATGATCACAGGCTTGTAGCGGCCCATTTTTTGGGCCGCATAGACAGGAGTGGTAGGGCTGGACTGAGCCGCAGCTCTGTTTTTAGTTTTTGAGGAACTTCCCTACTGATTTCCACAGCGTGGCACTATCAATGCTGCTCTCTTTGTTCGACACCTGGGGACACCACCAGCTGCTTCCCACATTTTCTTCTGCCTCAGCCTCCCCACAGGTTTGCAGCAGGGCCCCCCGTTTTTTGGCTGCTGGCAGTGCGGAGACAGGCCCTGTGCACCCTGTGCCAGGGTGAGCGTCTGTTTGAGAATTTGAACACAGGGCTTCTTGCCCTCGCCTGCCTGGAAGTCCTGAGGGCTCCATTCCCATAAAGACCAGCTTGCTCTTCCTCTGATAATCTGGTAGGATGCAGTCGCTTCCCCTTTTGCATAAGCTGGGCTATTTGGTTACAGCCCAGACTTTTTTGTACCAAGTGTTATTTTCACTTTGAAGTGGTGGAAATATACTAAGAACAAGGCCTCCTAGAATTTAAAGTTTCTTCAATTACCAGGTATAAAACCAATCACAGGATCAGAGCTGTAGGGTGAATTCTTTCCTAAGAAGCTGGGAAACTCTATGGACAGCTGTCAAGTGACACATGGGTATAGAGAGCTGCCAACCTAGAAATTCTGCTAATGACCAGCTAGCAACCACTCAGTTATTTGAATCAAATTGACTTTCATCTTAAACCAGGTGTGGGGTACAGGAAACACGAATCTTCCCCAGTTTCCATTCTGTTTTCACTGGTGGTTTACAAGAAGATACATACCTGCCTCCTGCCAGAGCTGGGAGCTTAGGGCACATATGGGGACCAGGTAGGCAGGTGGCCAGAGCAGGGCCGATGGGGTGGCAGAATGGGGCTTATCTTGGTCCTCAAAATGGGGCTCCAAATTAAAGTGTTAAAATTACTTCCTAGTGAGCTGACTGTATGCAGTCACGGAGATTGAAAAGATAACAGTGAGTGTGCTGGCAGGACCTGCATGCCCAGCCACCTGGGTAGCTGAGGCAAGGGGGTCACTTGAGCCCAGAAGTTTTGAGGCCAATCTGAGCAACACAGTGAGACCCTATCAAAAAAGAAAAAGAAAACCAAAGAAAGAGTTAGACACCACACTTTCATCATAAAATTAAGCTCGTGTTGCATAAAGAAACTATAAATCATTAACTCGGCTCTAGCGTGATTGCATTGCATTGAATTTCTTAAAAAGCACTTATTTGTTTAATGTAAAAATTTACAGCATGCCACAGTGCTGGGCATTCCTTCATTCTTTATCAAACCGGGAGACTTAAAAATGGCAAGGGCAGAGCCCACAGGAACCTCCACAGACGTGTTCACTCCCGCTCAGGACTGGGGAGGCAGCGGCGTCTGGAGAGCTGACCCACAGCGAGGACCCCAAGGCTCCCTTCTCTTTTCTTCCAAGTGGAAAACGAGCTTATCTATGAAAAGATCAGACGTTGGACTCGATGCCAAGAGCAACAGACCACAGAGAAGTGCGGCCTCCTGTCGCAGAGACACGTTGGAAGGAGACAGTGTGTGCAGTCTTGCTCTTAGCAGTGCAGGAATTACCTGAGCCTTCGACAAAGCCAAGACTGGCTTTTACAGAGCAGCACCCAAGAGTGCGGGCCGTCACTGTCCCAGCCTGTGCGCAAGTCCTTGGTGCAGGCAGTGAGGAGGGCACCAAGGCAGCCACGGTGACCGAGAGCCTCAGAGAAAGGCTTGCCGCCCACCCACGCTTCCTTGCTTTGTCCAGCACAACACGACGCAGGCCATTCTGTCCGGGCCAGGCTTCCTCCTCACAAGCTCATCTCCACTGAGCGCTTTGCTGCATCTTTGCTCTCCCCATCACAGTGTGCGATGTGTGTGACCCCGCCTCGCTGCAGAGAAAACCCACAGATAAAGGAGCCTTTCTTGAGATTCCGAGCCCAGAACTTAAGGTTGTGTGCACTTTCCTTACTGTATGCTTTAATTTTCCCGATGGTAGCAAACTTCCGAGATATACCGCAAATTACACCAGGGGTGACCCTGAACTTGGATTTAGAAAGAAAATGCCTTTTCTAAACTTGGAATCTCAAATGGCTGTTCCCAACAGTTCCTAAAGTTCCTCAGCACTCACATCTCCATCTCCCACGGCCCTCTGTTGGTGCTTCCTTTTGACCCCTGAACAGCCCTCTGGAGGGTCAAACCCCGAACCCTCAGCTCTCTGTCCTCACCTAACTGCAGCGGGCCCTGTGGCCCACCGTATGTGCGCCCTTATAAGCCTCGCCCTGACTTCAAACACGTGTACCCCTTTGCTCTTGCTGCTTTTTGAAGCAGTTCCTCACATCCTCTCTCATGAGTGTCTTTAGGTGTAGTGTTGGGGCTGTTTTGATGTCCAGAATCAATGTGAATGTTGAAATTTCATAACCATTTTGACCTCGGGGGGGGAGCCAAAGTTAGTACAGTGCTGGATCCAGTGAATAAGGTAGAAGAGGACACACCGTCATGGTTTTGTGATCCTTCCCACAGATGACACTGGGCGGTGGCATTCCCTGTATTTTTGGTCACATTTCAAACAGACACTCATGAAAGAGGACTTCCAGTACTGCTTTGGACTATGGCAAGAATGATGGGATAAGCGTGTTTAAAGTGAGAGGGAAGATTTTGAGGAGGATGGATGGCAATGTGTCTTTTCTGGTAGTAATTTTTTACAGTAAGTATTTGCCATGTTTTTCAATCACCTGTCATCCTTTTGTATTATACATTTTATGTACAACTAAAGGGGCAGAGCTTAAAGTCTCCAAACAAAGTAATGACAAAGGGATGGAAATACTCATTACCTTAATTTTATCGGTATATATTATAAACAGAAGTATTTCTGGTTTATTGCAGTATCATACAATAACTCAGAAAGATGTACAATTATTATGTGGCAATAAGTATTAAAAACATTTAATGAGATACAAATATTAACTACTATGATTAGATCATTATACAGCTGAATACATGCATCAAATTACCACTCATTTATAATAATTAATTTAAAATTTTTCTCTAGATTAACATTCAGATTCACCTCTGTAAGTGAACAGGACATGTTCTGAATTCTTTGGAAGTTCCCCAAAATTTTCAAGGTTGATATCTCATGCAAACTTTCCAAGTTCCCTAACATTAGAAGTATGCACACTCCCAAGGTTACTCACAAGGTAGACTGAAGGGGAAGAAATGAAAACTGTGGGGCATTTGACGGGCTTTTGCAAGACGATATTTCTCACCTGGTGAAGAGTCAAGAAGTCCTTGGGACTCTCTGGTATTCCCAGAGTCTTGACAAAAGTGGATCTTAGTAATACAATAATCAAGTAC
The DNA here is from genome assembly GCA_004027295.1 of Dolichotis patagonum. Classification (NCBI taxonomy): domain Eukaryota; kingdom Metazoa; phylum Chordata; class Mammalia; order Rodentia; family Caviidae; genus Dolichotis; species Dolichotis patagonum. Next base: position 7,219 of record PVJX010041300.1, read on the forward strand.
AAGGGTTGGGGGTGGGGGGAACCAAGTTTCTCACTGTTGAAATGAGTTATAGCTCGGAAACAGGAAAGCATGCCCTCAACCAGGTGGCCAAGGCTGACGGCGATTACTCACGTTGACGGCCTTTCCCCTAAAAGCTGTGACAAGGGGAAAGTCACCTCATTGATGCCAGGTTCCCCTCAAGGAGCATAACCCCTTTCCAACATGGAGAAAACTGTCAGAGTGTGGCATGGCAGGAGGGGCCCCCCCAAAACAGCAGAGGCCACACCCATGGCAGCAACTTCAGTCCCCATCTCCGTCATTGCTGACTTTTCTCCTTTTTGGCCACACCAGCAACTGTGCTTTGTGATGGAGACTTTGTCCTTATTTTCCTTGGCAGTGGCAGCCTCCCTGGTCCCCCAGCATGCTCTGCCTGCCTACCTGACCTCAGGATGCCTGCAGCCTTGTCGCCCAGCCCCTCCGGCCCTCTCCATGCCACATCCTCCTTCCAGACCCTGCCTGCTGGCCTGGGTGTTAGCAGAAGCACTGCCCTCTGGTGGCTTGGTTTTCCTTAGATTGAGCCCAGGGATTCCCTCTGACCTACATCCCCAGCCCTTTCTTTCCTTTTATTTTGAGTCAGGGTCTCCGTAACTCACAAAGTTGCCCAGGCTGGACTGAAACTTGGCATCTTCTTGCCTCAGCCACAGAGCGCTGGGGTCCCAGGTGTGCCTCACTACAGCCGGCTTGGAGCCAGCCTCTTTTGGAAGTACATGCTGGCTGCCCCTTTGAGGTTGTGAGCATGTCCTTTAGGGACTGCACCCGCCCCACCTCATCCCTAGCAAGCATCTTCCCGTCAACAAAACGTCTCCCTCTCCTTTTGGTTGTTTAAAAAGATCAGCAGAGCTAAACTGCAAAAGCACACAGGAGACCACTGAGACAGGGTGTGTCCTGAGCAAATGGCATGTGGAGGCCACCTTCCTGCCCAGCTCCATGGTGCCAGGGACCCCAGGCTGTCTGCCTTCTGGCTGCTCCCACATCTTTAAATTCATTGTGATCAGCACCCACAATGTGGGCAAGGCTTGCCTGAACCCTGGCTGCACTCCCCCACCCTGTCACCAGAGAGAATTTCCCAAAGTGAGCAGTGGAGACTGAAGGGACTGGTGCATGGAGATCTGGTCATGGGACAGCATGAGAAGAATGGCTCAGGAAAAGTCCAGGGCAGCACTGCTAGGAAGTGTGCGTGCTGTGGTCTTCCTGTGGGGCTTGACCAACAGGGCGTCTTTCAGAGCCCGCCATCTTGGACAGAGAAATGCAAATGACGTTTTCTGACCAATGACATACCATAGCTCCTTGTTGGAAATAAATGTGACAACTTGACAAATGTCATTCAAGTGGCTGCAGACTTGAGCACAAAAATTGGCTGACACACACCATGTTCTTGTTTGACCTCTGTGCTAAAAGCACAATGATCCTGTGTGAGCTCCTGAACATCAGAGCCATACACCACTAACGCTTAGTCAGCTCCTCGGTAATGAAATTGCCCTGAAACCTGAAGCAGTGCTTGCAGTGATGTGCTGGTGTTAAATGAGTCACTGTTAGGCGAGCTCATGCTGAATACAGAAACATTTGAAGTATGACAGTGACCAGTTTTGAAATTGAATCCCAAATGCACTGGTTATCCTGGTACCAGCAGTTATCATTAGTATTTTTGTCTACTTAATTTTATCACTGTGACCACAATGGGAAGGCATTGGTTTTCCCATGCGACTGAAAAGGAAGCACAATAGGATGAACTTTCCATTGAACTCCCAGTGCCAGAGGTCCAGGAGTGAGTGACTGTCCCGCCCCGTGCTCCTGGGATGAAGAAGGAGATGTTTGGAAAGTGCATCTGCAGCTATGTACCACAGATGCGGAGGTGGATGAAGTGACTTTAAAAGGTTTTCTCTTGTGCTCGCTTTGGCAGCACATATACTAAAAAGGCTTTCTCTTTTGATGCTGGTGTCTTCAAACTGCAAAACCAGTTGAAAGCCTGTGCAGAGTTGTAACATGAGAGGAGCCGGTAAGCAGGGGTTCCTGGCATCTCTTGCTTCCCCTCTCCCCGAGTCAATTTAGGGACTGAGTGTTGCATAACTCAGCTTCCCTCTGGAGGTAGCTCTGCAGGCCTCACCATGATCCATGCAAGTCTACGTGCATTTGTACAACGGTGCTGTAGTGTCAGATTCTCTATGGTTGCAATAAAATATTCCTCATCAGTACAAAAACAAGAGTTAGATGTTGAAGAATATTTCATCTGTCCCTTAGTGATGAAAAGGTTACTTCAACTTTTTTTTGACCCTGATTGCACTTTGAATTTAAGACTTTGCATGAAAAAAAATAGCGTGTAAGCATATGAAGCTATTTATGTCAATGGAATGTAAACCATGGTCTTTAAGTGATGTCACTGTCACTGATTCAGATTATTTGCTGTTGTTGATAATTTTAGAGGAAATTAATCCAAAAGATCATTGTATTTACAATGTTTTCAGAATGTGGAAAGCCAATTAAACATGCAAACTAGCCTACTTTAGGAGTTTTGTTTAATCATTATGGTGGCCCTAAATGGATAAATTAGCTATAAAAATGAACACACTTATTTAGTAAACTAATGGAAAGTAATAATTACAATAAATAATTATTCAAGTTCAACTATTAAAGCTTTAGTTACATTGAGGGGGATTATTCCATTTTTTGTAATCATATTAGAATTAAAACTGTTTTACTTGTCTCAAAATTAACTTTGATTTATAACTATTTTTATAGCAAGGTAATGGCAGCTGTATTAACTGTGATGAGTGTGATCTTTTTTTAAAGATGGTAATTGCTTTTTTTTTAATGTTGGGAAAGAGTTTATGTATTTTTCCAAACACAGTTATTTTCTTCACACTGCATGGATTTTTTAAAAAGTAATTTAAAGTTTTCTTTTTGTAAGAAGTTAGTGACAAGTATCATTATAGTTCTAGAAAAGAATTTATTTTTTCACTTTAATAGTTATTAATTTTAAATATCTTTATCTCATTTGTAACAACTTACCATTTTAATTTGTAGTATATATGCTTTTATTTTTTAAAAAAAGATAGTCGCATGAGGATAAAGCTTTTAGATAGATTGCAAAATATCTATAAAAACACTTCACTGACCTTTGGTATCACTTCAAAAAATGGGGGCTATGTAACAACTATTAACTTTTAAGAACAAATCACATATTTTGTAAATCTGCACATTTAGCTTTGATTTTTAATTGAAATATCAGAATCATTTTAGAAAAAATCTTAACTTGAGAACAGCAAAGGAAATCACCCCAGAGTCTAATCTAGTTAGCTGCTAAGACAATGCTTTATTGAAAGTGTACTGCTAATATAATGTTTCTTCATGAAATCTAAAGTTAAACTGCTTTGTTGTAGAGCAAAGCATTTCCCCCAGAACTCTGAGTAAATTCTCTTTGTTTCCAAAAACAATAAAATAAAATAAAACAAAACAAAATAAAAGGGGAGGCTCGTTCCCAGGAAGAGTCTTGCACAAGAGCAGGCACCATTGTCAGGCTCATTCATAACGAGCTGAGGTTTACCTGGCTCATAGCACTGGAGGTTGGGGAGTCCAGGGTGCAGGGGTCCAGCAAGGGCCCCTGGGGGAGGTGAGTGGGCAGGAGAGAGGGTGAGGGCAAGCGGGAGGTCAGATCCACAGCCTGGAGCCCTGCTCAGAATCAGCTCCAATCCATCAATGAGACGGGGGCGCTGTCTCGAGGACCCAGGTCCCATTGCGGTGGTCCTGGGGCTTCAGCGTGGACACAGGCTTTGGGGACACACATTGAAATCATAGCCAGTTTGTTACAGACACTGGGTGCTGGGCTGGGGAAAGGATTCGTGCTGTGATTTAGGGGTGTGTGGGGCCCAGGACACTTTGACCCTCTCCAGAGAGGGCCTGTGTGCTGTGCTTAGGTCTCCAACCTTCTCTGTTTACTGTGGATCTGTCCAGTGAAATGGGCCAAACTACAGGATGGCAAAGGCCCTCAGAGACCCCCAGCGGTACCAGTTTCAAATCTGATTCGTGAGTTCCCCCTGCTCCAAGTAAGCAGGGCAGTCAGACCCTTGGTAGCACCCGTGGAGCAGAACCAAGCACGCAGTGCAATAAAAACACAGTTGGTCTTTGTCTTTGGCTCCTGGCATCCAGCTTCAAAAACCCCTGGAGTTTCCTACAGTGATAGGAGAGCCCTTGCTTATCTAGAAAAGCTCCCTCTGGACCACACCTGAGCTTTTGCTAAAGAGGTGACTCATGTGAGCCCCTCGGTGGTATAGGGGTAAAGTGGGAATGCCAGGAAAACCAGAGTCATGACAGAGGTGTGGGACTTTCAGTCTCAACCCTGAACCCCGGGCTGGGGAGGGGTGCAGGGAACTGAGCCCATGGCCAACGAGCTAATCGATAACATGAACACAATGACCAATTTGGGAAGTGCTAAACAGCATGGGACAGCGCATGTAATGTAGAAACAGCGGCTGGCTTTGTGCATCTAGGATCTCATGATGTTTCACTTTATAATAAGTCCAACTGTTCTGGGAGCTGAGCTGGGGAAGCTGGTAGAGAAAAACAGAAAAAAAAACCAAGAGCAGACTGGTGATTTCAAAGTTCCTTTCTTTGTGAGGTAGGGACAGGAGATAGAACTATAGAGAACTGACTGACTGATTACTATCAGGCTATTTCAGCCTATTTTTTCAGGAAGAATGAGGTGGGGGACTTTATTTTTATGCAGACTAAAACTGCACTGTGGGAAATCCGCTTATTCTCTCTCTTCTGATTTCTCAGAAGGTCAGATAACAGCTGAGTTTTGGCTTGGTGTTGAGGGATTCTGGCTTAAATGGCTGATTTGGTTTTGACATTTGTCTGGTTTGTGGGGTGTGCTGTCAGAGCACAGTCCACAGGAGAAACAGGCTAAAGATAGACTGTTAGGACACAGAAGGAGATGCATCCTTTGTTCCACTTTGCCTGTGAAGGAAATGTCAGAAGAGGCAGGGGAGGCTGCCTGCAGGGCTCTCCTGGTGCGCGTCAAGGTTGAGCCTTGGGTGGGAAGTAGGAGTCTGGCCTTGGCATCAGGTCCAGCTGTCCTCGCTGAGAGCCCTGCCACTGGTCACTGGGCTCATGCCCTGCTCACCACAAAGCAGCTCTGCCAAACCACAAAGGTCACCACATCAAAGGGCCACAGAAGTCAGCCCACTACTGCCTGCTCAGCCTCAGGCTGATGTCACCTTTGTTATTAGTCACTGTGGCCAAGGATGACAGAGTTAAAATATCTGATGGATTCCTCCTCAGCTTTTGTGTCTTAAAAACATCTCTTGGCCTTGACCTCTTTGAATTTGCTGATAGCTACTATGGCCTGGGTATTCTCACTGCGATGTTCTGCTGTTCCCAAATAAAAGTCATAATTAGGCCTAGGGGTGTGGTTCAGGGACAGAGCACTTGTTTAGCATGCACAAGACCCTGGATTTAGCCCCCAACCCCCCACCCCCAATCGTGACTCATGCAAGATCCAGTCTTTGATTATTTAGGTTGGCATTCTGGACACTTCCTCCAAATTCCTGTGTGGGATGACCTAGGTCTCTGTGACATTTAACTTCGGTCATCAACTGGAGTGACTTAAAGAGATGCCTAGATTAGTAAAGTACACACTATATGAGTCAGGGGGAAGAGAATTTGAGGACTGTGTCTGGTTCTTCCTTGTAGGCTCTTTTGCTTTCTGCTTTCTGGATGTCAGAAGCTGAGCAGCTTTCCTCTGCCATGACATTACTACCTTGGAGCCAGTGGACCACGGACTGAGACCAAAGCAAACCTTCCCTCCTTCAACTGCGTGTCAGGCATTTTGTCTTAGCAATGAAACGCTGATTAATATAATCTCCACAGAGATTTCTTCTCTGCCCCTTTCAGAGATTTACCTTCTTTCAATTAAACCCATCCAATTCCTCCCAGAGCATCACTCTCTCTCCCTTGGGCCATGGCTCACTCATCTAGGGGTTCTTCTGGAAACAGGCCAGCCCACAGCGTATGCAGTGAGACCCCGCCCCACCCTGATGGGATGAGGATGTTATGTTTCTCTTACTGGCAAGCCTGTCGGAGCCATATTGGTGGATATGGAGCCATGTCAAATAAAATCTTAGAATATTTTTTTTGCACATGACCCATTACTAAAATAGGTTTCCTACTTCTGGTGTTTGCAAAATTGATTTTCTTTTAAAATCTAAATTTAAGACCACTCTCCTCTCTTTACTCCCTTTCTATTGGTTTGAGGTGATACGTCAGCTATGGAGTTTACTTGAGTCATGATTCTGCCATCTAGTGTAAGAGGTCTGTGCTATTTGCAAATGTATTCTTCGTACCCTTCTCTGTCTCCATCAGAGTGACAAGAAGGTGTCCTAGTCACTTTCCTATCACTGGACAAAATGCAACTTAGAGGAAGAGAGGTCACAGTTTCAGTCCAAGGTGAGCTAGGTCCAAGGGAGAGACAGCATGGCAGAGGGGCCTTGTGGAAGAAAAGCTACGCACGTCATGGTGGTCAGGAAATGCAGGGAGGAGGGAGAGGCCGGGGCCTAGGACACAGCCTTCCAAGTCATGCCCATCCCCAAATGTGAGACCTTTGGGGACATTTTAGATGTAGACTCTACCTGAGGCCTGGGGCTCACCTGAGAGTGCACCTTCCCTACTGAATCCCACTGTGGGTCATGTCTGTCTCCTTCACTGCATCCTTCCTCTAGGGCCATCTTGGTTTATTTTGTTCTCAAAGTAACCACAAGAGGCTTTGCTGAGTGCCTCTTTCTAGGTTCTGAAGGCTCAATGCCAATTTACACTGTTATCTCCCAAGGTGCATTGCAGCTAATAGCCCTTCTCCCCTGTGCTCTGCTTCCGTTTAGATTTGAGTTCCCCATTAATCTCATTTGAAATTACTTCCACAAGATGTGTTCTGGTTGGACTGGGGATTTAGCTCAGCAGCACAAGCCCCTGCCTGGCAGGTACCAGGTTATGAGTTTGATCCCCGGTACCAAAAAGAAAAAAAGAGGTGTTCTGGCTACAACTTTCATTATGCATTCGGCAGAATTCCTTAAGCATCTGCTGTGGGCCTCGTGCCCTTCTGGGTCCTGGGGTGTGGCAGTGGATGACTGGGTCAAAGCTCTCTCCTCCTGATATCTGAGGGCGACAATTAATTTCTGATGATGGCCTTGCTGCAGAACAAACAGGAAGTAACTTGGGCTGAGAAGGACACAGGAAGGGGGGACAGTGAGCCAAGGCCAGGGCCTGAAGGCATTGGTTGGTCAGCGTGCTGATGTGAAGTATGCAAAACATCCAAAGGCCATGGTGGGGCGGAGGAGAAGGAGGCAGAGTCACAGGAACATTGCAGCTCTTTGCATGGACATTTTCAGGATAAAATTAATGAAACAACTTTAGCTGCCCTACTAATGGAAATGAGTTTGATTGAGTAGGAAAGAAAATGCCAGGAAAGATC
>PVJX010041301.1:0-14730 GCA_004027295.1 Dolichotis patagonum
AGCATTCAGCTGTGACAACTGCGGGCCTAGGGTTGGGAGAGTCCAGCTCAGAGAAGCAGAGCTGGGTGCCTCTGGCCTGCAGGTGGCCGGTAATGCCGGGAGTGCAGAGGGCGCAGGCACAGGCTGACAAGGAGGGGGACAGGATGCAGGCACGTGGTCTCCGTCGTGGTTGTGGCTTGTCCTCCAGCTCCTCTACACCCTTTGCTGTGCAGTGGGCCTGGCTCTGCGTGGGTGGCTTGGCTTGGCTTGCTTCCAGGGCGGGGGCTCCTCACCCCTCTTTCCAGTGCTCTGCCTCTCTGTGGTCCTGTGAGAGTGTGTAGCTAGTGACAGAGCAGGACCCCAATCCAGACACCACTCTGTGTGCCAGCACTGGCCAGGACACCTCTTGTTGCAGTCAGGGACGAAAAGCACAACTCAGTTGAAGCCACAGAGATGTCTTGCTTCCTGTAACAGCCCCCGACGGGAGAGGTGGCGGTGGGCATTGCTGGGGCCGGGGTTACGCCAGCCTTGTCAGGACTCGCCATCTCCTGCTCTGGCCTGTTCTCTCTACAGGTCTTCCAGGCTAGGGGGATGGAGGATTGGCTGCAGTTACTCTGGGAGGTGCCTACAGCTCAGGACTGAGAGGAGACCTGGGGTCTACCAGCCTGGGAAAGTCACCTGCAAGTGGGAGTGGGAGGAGGAAGAGTCAGCCAGTAGAATCCCACCAGAGTGGGCGGGAGGAAGTGGAGAGAAGTAGTGTCCTTATGGGCACAGAGGGAGGGAAGCAGGCAACATCTCACTCTGGGTCAGCAGCTGGGTTCCAACAGTTATTTTCCTGCACTAACAATCAGGGATGGCCTCAGACAGAGAAAAAGGTGTGACAAGGCATGACAAGAACAGTAGGAGATAAACTTAGGCAGCACAGGTACCAAAGGTGGGAGTCTAAGCCCTCCCCTTTCCCTCCTCCCTCTTGGTTAGAAACCTGTTCTTAGTAATTGTGGCAGGACTGTCTGCCCATTCGGTGAGGGTTTCTAGTTATGTTTTCAGCCACACAGATGACCACGGGGCTGTGTTCCTCAGAGAACACAGTTGAGATGACTTCTACAGAAGCTCACTGTCCTTTATTTTACTGGTGAGGTTATTCCACGTATTGCCTGGAGATTTCAGGTGTTTCTCTCCTTCAAGTACCAGGGTAGGTTGAACTAGTGGTGCAGTTTGAAAATATCAGAAGCATTGTTTACCTAAGTGTTTCCCCCTCCCCTGCCTGATTTTCTCAGTGTTGTGACAAATCGTAGGGGAAGCGCTTTCAGTTCTCTCATTGTCTAGTCTCTTCTGTGGTCCTTTGGGAGAGGTGAGCACAGCCCAAGTACTCAGCAGTCAGTGGCCTTGGACAAAACTGAGGGAGGGTTTGCTCACCGTCCAGTGGTGGCTGAGGCCAGGAAGGGCTCTGTGTGGGAATGCTTGGGCTGCTTCCCGGTGGAAGATGCCATTGCTGTGCGCTGCTGTGATTTCACAGATGGCAGGTCACAGCTTCAGCGGGCTGGCCTTAGCTCAGCAATCCTGGGACTGTGGTGCCACATCACCTCTGTGCCTCCGTTTCTTCTCTCAGAAGCATGTTGGCCAGTCCCCAATCTGCCTTCTTGTCACACCATGGTTACCTTTCCTGAGTTGTCAAAGCACTTGCTGAAATGGAGGTAACATTTTTACTATACACAAAACACCATTTTCCTACTCTACACTTCATGAAATCACAGTCAGTTCTGCTCCATTAAGAGCTCCAGGTTCACTCAAAAGTACACTATTTTGTAGATTTCAGATGCAAGCCTGAAACTGATTCAATGTTTGGAAAACATGCTATAAGAAATATTAGAAACTAGCATGCTTAACCAACATCTAGGATCTTTAAACTTTTTTTAAAAAATTATGTTCATTTAAAATTAACCAGGAGGGGCCAGGGATATGGCTCAGTGGCACAGCACATGCCTGGCAAGCACAAGGTCCTGAGTTCGATTACTGGTTCCAAAAAAAAATTAACCAGGAATGTAACCTTCCTAGTTTTTAATCGATATTTCTGTTTTTATAGTAAATGTAAAGGTAACCAAATAGTTTAATAGAAGTTTACTCATCTAATAAAATGTATATATTTCAACTCAGTTCTCATTTTTCTCACCAGGAGTCTATGTTTTAAAAAATTTGGTAATCACACTATTTCTTTTAGTCCTACAGGGTCACATGTTGAATGGTGTAAACAGCTTATAGCTGCTACAATTTCTAGTCAGATTTCAGGTTCAGTGACATCAGAGAATGTGTCCAGAGATTATAAGGTAAGTGACTTTGAGTGTTTAACTCATTTTCAGTATATTAAGGAGCCAAGAAGCTTTGCAATTTTAATTCAGTTGAGCCTTTGGCTCGCTGATGCTTAACTGCTATTTGCTTGGAAAAGAAAAATCATTTGATCTGAAATTTAGACAAGAGATTTTACCAGTATCTACTACATGTGGTCATAGTTTTGTAATGAAAAGGAAAAAAATCCTGTCTTTATATTATAATCATTCTTTAAATTCAGGTTCCATTTTATTACAAGAAATGCCTAGCTGAATGGGGTGGCACCTGCCTGTAATCCCCGCTACTCAGGGGGATAAGGCAGGAAGATCTTGAGTTCAATGCCAGCCTGAGCACCATGGTATTACCCTGTCTCAAAAGAAAGAAAGAAAGAAAGAAAGAAAGAAAGAAAGAAAGAAAGAAAGAAAGAAAGAAAGAAAAGAACCTATGTATTTTCTTTTTTAATATTCTGTATTTCAGGAAAAAAATCTCTAACTTCACAATTTGGTTTCCTGTTTAGGCATTACCAGTGAGTATTCAGCATTATCATGTGATAGTAGAATGTAGAAACACTTGCAGAATTTAAGAATATTGTGTAGGTAGCCTCCTTTTTTAGTCTTTATTGGAGTGAAAAATATCATTTATTTTGAAAATTGTAGTGTTGCTTATTTGAAAATGAAGAGTGGCTGGGCGTGGTTGTACACACCTGTAATCTCAGTATTTAGGAGGTTGAGGTAGTAGGGCTGCTGCGAGTTCGAGGCCAGAGTGGGCTGCAAAGTGAGTTCAAGGCCTGCCTGAACTGCGTAGTGAAACCCTGTCTCAGAGAAAGACAGCAGCAGTGAAGTTAAGAATGATATGCTCCTCCTGGCAGACTGGTGCACTTTTTTTTTATTTAAAGAGAAAAAAAAGCAATACAGAAAAAAGGGTAGAAACAATACAAAACCTCAAAAAAAACCATATATCACTAGTTGACAAACCACATACTCCCCGAAATAGCTGTTCATGGTACAAAATTAAGGCAAACAAAGTGAACACACAGTGAGGATGCAAACAGAAAAAAAAAGATGGAATAAAGCCAATTCAGACAATATAGTGAAACTGGCACAGAACATCACAGTAGGTCACCAGGACAACAGTAACAGGCAACACTGTATATCTCGTTGTCTTCACAATAGTTGTTCTTCTACTAGGTAGAGTAAAATCAAAGAAATACACAACATTATAGAACACATCAACACAGTATTGAATAGAGCAACACCATTAATCAGGACAAAGCAAAACGGCGATAAAAATATCTGCCTTTAGAGATAGTAGAAGGAAACTCCCCCGACTTGCTGTACCAAATATGGTCACCTCCTAAGAGATATCCAGATCCCTGGATCCCAATTGTTAGGGGGGAGGGGTGTGTGTGGTATGTTTGATTCTAAGCCCATGCCCCGGTAGGCAGCAGGCTGGTTACTGGTTGGCTCGGCGCCCTAAGTTCCAGCATGGCGCAGATCTCAGGAGACACTCTTGCTTCTGGTTTCCCCGCCCTGGGGTGGCCGCAGCTTGCCAGACCACAGTCACTCTCCAGGGGGGCAGGCTGCTTACTGGTTGGCTCAGCGCCCTAAGCTCCAGCCGACTGGTGCACTTTTACTCACCACCGGTTCGCGTAGTCCTGGAGTATAAGTGCTCATCCATTGCTTGTTGATTTGGTCAGTAAACAAGCAAACAATCCCTTGCTCCATCTTTGTTCAGGCTCAAGACTGACTGTTTTATTGTTCATAGACTATTACAGGTACACTAACTGAAGGCACATTTACATTCCACTTATGGTGTTTGCTTGAATGGAGGTTCCAGTTTCTCGTAGGTATTTTTGTCTGCTAGGATGAGACGACTGATTTTTACAAGCATGTGGAACACTTTTGCTATCCTGGACTACTATCAGTTAAAAGTTTCCCATAGACATGGTCCTTGGCAGACGTTAAATCTCACAAATAGCTCAAGAACTGCAGTGAAGTTCCTAATTAATTCTCCAGAGCCAGTCCTTATGGAAGGGTGTTAATCTCAGTTCCTCCTCAGTGCATAAAGGAGCAAGCACAGAAACTAACTCAGGAGGCTGAGAGGCTGTACCTTTGGGCTTTGGCTGCAGAGCTGTCCGTTGCTTCTCAAGCCAGCAGACGCTGTTGATTATGCCTGCCACAGGCCGCATAGCTGTGGATGAGCGGGAACAGGGTCATCTGCCCACTAGAAGAGTGTCCCCTATTGCCTGATTCTCCCAGCGCTCTCAGAGGAGCAGCTGGGGTCCCTGGTCTTCACACCCTGCCCTGGCAAATGCGCTACCTCCTGCTGGGAGAAGAACTTGCTGCATCATGGATGCCTGGGTGGCCTGCCACTTGTCCCAGTTACCCCCTTGTTCCCACTTACCTGAGAAACCGCCTGCTGAAGGGAAGGCTCAGACTGGGAGGAGTACAAGATAGTGCTCAGCCCTTGGGATGATTTTCTCCATGCATATATGTGAGAGAACCCTGATGTTGGCGTTGTGATTGGATAGCTGTGAGTGTTGTGTGGCTTCTGCAGGAGACTGGACGTAGATAGTGTGCCTAGCCTTCTAACCTTTATGTTAACAGAGCAGACCAAATTTGTACTTTAACTTGGGCCAACCAGGTTCTATCAATTGTAATCCATTTACAAATTGCGTTTAGCAGAATTAACTCTTGGCAGAATGCTTTGACAGATGGTATTCAGAAAAAAAATAAGGCTTTTGTATATTTTGGAACTTAACACTGAAGTCCCTACACTGATAGTAGCTAAAGCCTTTGAAGAAGAATTATTATAGGAGGGCATGTTTTATAACTGTCTTTGTTATATTTTCTCTGTAGCTAAATGTGCAAAGTTGGCATTCAAATTATAATTTGAGAGCTATTATGCTTTCTTCAAAGAGAGGGATTTTTTTAATAATAAAAGCATGCCAAATATAGTGGCATAAGTCTGTAATCCCACCTACGCCAGAGGCTGAGGCAAGAGGATCACAGGTTTCAGGTCAGTCTGAACAACTTAGTGAGAACCTGTCTCAAAATAAAATCTTAAAAAAGGCTAAGTATGTAACTCTACATTTTCTTCAGTTACGTAGAGCAATTGCCTAGCATGTGTGAGGCCTGGGGTTCAAATCTAAATAAATGGATACATGGATGATAGATAGACAGACTGAATAAGATACTTCTAAACCACAAGAATAGTTGCATATGCTCCTTATAAATAAATTCTTAAAGCTGAGCCTCCAAGACCCCTTCTGTCATGTTAGCCATTGCATGACTTTGGCCCCCAAGGTCCAGATACACTCCCTTGATGATCTGAGGTGCAGGCATTAGTTGTTAATATTTGAAACTATCCATTATGTAAATGTCTTATCTGAAGTGCACTTTTAGTTTGGAGGTTATATTGTAAGTTAAGCTCAAATTAGAAATTAAATGGGAACAGATATTAATACAGAACATATCACTCATATCTTGGAATTCTGGTTGTCTTGTGAGTTGTTGGCTGCTGAGAGTGGTTTATATCCTTATCATAATCATTGACTGTCTAGCACATATGAGGCTCACTGTTTGACATGTCATCCATTTAACCCTTAAAATCACCCAATGAAGTAGTTATTGCTGTAATCACCATTTATCAGATGAGGAAACAGAGGCCCTTAAGAAAATTCCTTAAGATATAAACAATTAAACTTAAGGTTTGAACCCAGATCACCCTATTAAAAAGCTGGAGTAATTTTAAATTTTGTGCCTCCTGTCAACTGTTTTTAAAAATGTATCTTCCTGCACCAGTGCTTCCTGGGCTGTCTCTAAAAATGGAATTTCTTGGCCCTTATCCCATCTTAGCCAATTATAATATCTGAGGAAAAGAAATAATTGTCTCATATATTTCTTGTGCAAAACCTGAAAACCTAGGCTTCCTAAGTTTATGTCTGTTTAAATGGGACCAAACATGTCTGGTTCATTACTACAGATCTGAATGGTAAGCATCTCACATTTGGTGTTGAGAGTAGTTATTTATTCCTGATTTGTATCATAAGCTGTTGCTCAGAATCAGATTACCCAAAGTGTGGTGATAATATCACTGATTCTGTATGAGATTAGTTTGCATGGTATGACCATGGACATACCATACACATAAGGTTTTTTTGTTTGTTGCTTGTTTTTTTTTGAGACAGGGTCTTGCTCTGTAATTGAGACTGACCTTGAGCTTGTGGTAATCCTCCTCCCTTAGCCTGCAGAGTGCTGGGATGACAGGCCACCATGCCTGGCAATAGTTATTTTATTATTTTATTGTGAATTAGAAAAGTGGCATATCAGACTTGTGATTTAATGAATAGTATTGCTTAGAGCAAAGTGTACAAAAGGAGTAAATTTTAAATCAGTATAAAGACATATTAATATTAATACAAGTGATACTCAGATATAACAGGCCAAACTTGTAGAGATAGTATTGCAAAATGACAGAAGTTTGGCAAACACTGCCCCACCTGAAAGAGTAGGTAGTTATTATGTTGAATTATGAGTCAACTAAATTAATAAATGCATTCTTTAATACCAACTTATCCTGACAAATTGCCAGATAATTAAAACTACTAAGAGAAACATAATAAAATGTTTTCCTCACCTCTCCACCTGCCACCTCAGTTGGTTTTATTTTTACTAGGCTAACAAACAGTTTTAAAAAAAAGTCTCCCTTGAATTTGTCAAAAAAAAGTTAAGAGCAAGATGTGAAAGTAATCTTCCATGGATTAGGTAAAGCAATACCATTCCAAATTATAATGAAACATTTTTAAGAACTACCAGTAGAAATGACACAGTCCATCACAGTTTCCATTGTTCTATAATGACGCAGTTGATTGGTTTCCATTGTTCGGAAAGTAGAACTAGGCTGGGAAGAGGGGGCCTGATGGCATAGTGTCAGCAGTACTGGTTGGCTTTATGACCTTGGAGAATCTCTGTGGACAGTTTATCTGTAAGGATAAAAGGGTTTGGGTTTGATTATAAGCTTCTGTATGCTTGTTTCTACACTATTCTTTAGTTATTGTCATGGTTTTTGTTGGTGGCCCCCAGGCCTCATGTATTTGCATTGTGCATTTGTGATTAGTTCATTGTCTACTGCTTGGATTGATGGTGTCAGTGCTACACCCTCCTAGAGGGTGGAGCCAGGATGTGATGTAATGGCAGGAAGAAGGTGTATCTTGCTCTCTTGCCGGTTTTGGCTTGCTGTTTGCAGCCGCCATGAACTGCGGCCCCGCCATGCCACCCTGCCTTGGAGCCAACTGAGCATGAACTGAAACCTCCAAAAACTGTAAGAAATAAACCTTTCCTTTCCCAACTTTGGGCATCAGGTATTTTGTCTCAGCGATGAATAAAAAGTAACTAAGACAGTTATGTTTTGTCATAGGATTTAGTTCTTGCCACCCTTACAGCAGTTAGGACACTGGTTTTAATACAGTTGTCTTACTTTTCTGACTCTAGCATTATTACAATCTCTCTCTTCCTCTCCCTTCTCCCATCGCCCGTGCACATACATTCACTAGGTCTTTTCTCTAAACATTCTGAAGAAAAAGGACAAAATGGAGAAAGTGCTACACAAAGTTTGATTACTGAACATGACAGTACAGTAATTAAATCCTGGATTCTCAACACAAATTTGCAGAAGGGTTTTGGAGGGAACTGTTGATAAGGAGGTTACCTCCACTAGTCCAGTGCCACTGCAGGCCATGTGGGGCACAGTGTTGAGGCATCCTTTCTCCTCTCAGCTGGAGAGATCTCTGTGGACGTCCAGCTGGGAGCTGTAACTCTTGCTTCTGCTCAGCAGCAACAGGGAACCTTCTACCTTCTCATGGCAATAGAGGCTGAATGTAGACTTCTGCCCTGCCTGGGAATAATGAAACAGTATCAGAGAAAGCCAGCTAAAACAGAAGGTTTAAATGAGACCCACAGTCTCAGATATAATCCCCCAAATGTCCGTATTTCAGTTGAAAATCACTTGTCATACGGTGAATGAAGTTCTCATACTGAATGAAAAAAAAGAATCAGTGGGTTGGGGATGCAGCTCAGTTGCAGACTGCTTGCCTGGCATACTCAAGCCCATGCACTCTATCCCCATCCTGTGCACACGCACACATACACACAAACACTACATGTTCCAAAACTAAGATGAAAGAGACCATAGAATTATATGCAAAAGGTTTTAAAGAAGCCATCAGTAATTAATTAAAAATATGCCTGAAATAATGAAAAAATAGAAACTGTAGGAAAAATAGAAAAACTTTCAGCAAAGAAATATAAGATAAAGAAGAATCAAGTGGAAATTTTAAAACTGGAAAATATAGTAACCAAAATAAACTCAATAGATGGGTATATTAGCAGAGTAAAGTGGACAGAGAAAAGAATTTGTGGACTTCAAAATAGAGTAACAGAAATTATCCATTCTGAATGAAAGAAAAATGAATGGTTCTAGGGACCTGTGGGGCTATAAGGATAAATCAAATATTTATGGCATCGAAGTCCCTAAGGAAAAAAAGGGACTAAAAAAGTACTTGAAGAAATAATGGCTGAGAATTCCCCAAATTTAGCAAAAGACATATGCCTGCAGAGTCAAGAAACTGAGTTACCCCAAATAAGAGACACTTTCCCCCCCAAATCCATAGCAAGTTATATATCATAGTTAAACTTCTGAGATAAAAAAGAAGAACTCTTGAAAATATTAAGAGAAAGGCCTTCCCATAGGAAATTTTTTGGTTCGTTTTTTGAGAAAGTTTCTCACTGTATATTTCAGGCTGGCTTTGAAGTCATTATGTAGCCCAGGCTGGCCTTGAACTTGTGGCAATCCTCCCGCCTCAGCTTCCCAAGTGCTGGGATGATAGGGGTGCACCATTATGCCCAGCTCCAAAATTAGCTGTAATGGTAGTGAATTTATCAGAAATTTATTAGGTCAGAAAAAAGGAGGACAGTTTTCAAGTGCTGAAAAAAAACTGCTAACAGTGAAAACACGCTTCTGGGTAAAGTCATTTTCAGATGAAGGAAAATTAAGAAAATTTGTCATCAACCTCCTTATCTTACAGGAATGGCTAATGGAAATTCTCTGAATGGAAAGGAAGCAATTGAGGAAGGAAGAACATAGTAAGCAAAACACCCTCATAAAACTAATAAGTGAATTTAGCAGGGTCACAGGATATAAGATAAATATACAAAAATCAGTTTTATTTCTGTGCACTAGCACTATATGAAAACCAAAATCGATACACTCCCTTTTGCATTAACAGCATGAAAACAGAGTATTAGGTATAAGTCTAACAACATGAGCAAGACTGGTATACTGAAAACTACAAATGTTGAAAAAAATCAGAGAAAATCTAGGAGACATACTGGGTTCATGTATTTGGACAGTCAACTTAGTAAAGATGTCACTTGTCCCCAAATTGATGTATGGATCAGCACAATTCCTATCAAAATCCTACAAAGATATTTTTGTGGATGAAGATAAGATTATTGTAACATTAATATAGAAAGTCAAAGGAACTAAAATAGCTGAAACAATTTTGAAGAACGAAGTAGGAATAATCAGTCTGTGATTTTAAAACGTTTTATAGCTATAGTAATCAAGTCTATATGGCAAGGATTTAGACACACAGACAATGGAAGAGAACAGAAATTGATACTATATGTTTAAAAACAGAGACTCAAACGATTCAACATGGGAAAGATAGTCTGACAAGTACTGCTTGAATAATTGGACTTCTATAGGCAAAACCCCAAAATGAACCTTGATTGAAGTCACAAGTCTACAACATTTAACTCATGAACTTAAAACTACAAAACTTTTTGGAGAAAAATCTTAAGAAACCTGAGCCAGACAAAGATTTTTTTTTTTTAGATTTGACACCAAAAGTACAATCTATAAAAAGTAAAATAGATTGAAAATTGAAAGGAATGAAAAGACAAGGCAGAGCAGGAGAAAAATCTTTGCAAACTTCTTGTCTGACGAACAACTAAAATGTATAATGAGTACCCAAAACCTAACAATAAAAATACAGTCAGTTTAGGAAGTGGAGAAAAAACATCAGGAGACATTACACCAATGAGAGTATAATGGATGGCAGCGGATAAGTGCGTGAAATGATGTCAACATATTTGGCCTATATGGGAATGTAAATCAGAGCCATAATGAGATATTGTTACATACTTAGCCCAGTGGTTAGCATTAAAGAAGAAACAACGTAAAATACCAAAGACTAGCAAGGATGTGGAGAAACTAAATCATTCATCTACTGTTGGTGAGTATGAATGAGATGGTACTGCTCCTTCTGAAAACAGTGACAGTTAAAAAACTGAACAGGCATCTGCCATGTGACCTAGCAGTTGTATTCCTGGGCATTTGTTCCAGAGACAATAAATCTTAACGTTCACACAGAAATCTATTCATGACTACTTGTAACAGCTGAAAACTGGAAGCAACCCAGATCTTCAGAAGGTGTTAAATTGTGGCACATCCGTGCCATGGAATATTCAAGACTAAAAGGAAAGAACTGTTGATGCACACAGATGAAACTTGGATAAATTTTAAGGGATTTCCATTGAGTTAAAAAAAAATCGATACCAGACAAGTAAACACTGTGTAATTCCACTTGTATAACATTCTTCCAAAGCCAACATTGTAGAAATGGCAGTAGGTTAATGGTTACCGGGTCCAGTAAGGTGGGTGCGGCAGGGAGGGATGTGGCAGTGGCTGTGAAATCCCTGTGATGAAACTGTTCTGTATCTTGATGGTGTCATTATCAGTATGCTGGTTCTGATACTAGTGATACTGGTGTAGTGATACTGAATACAGTTTTGTAATAAGTCACCATGAGGGACACTGGGTGACTGGTACATGGAATCTGTTTTATTTATTACAGTTGCAAATGGAAACCACACATCTCAAAAGTTTCATTTTAACAAGTCAAGATGTTTTTTGGTACCAGGGATTGAACTCACAACCTCGCGCTTACCAGGCAGGTACTTGTGCCACTGAGCTATATCCCTGGCCAACAAGTCAAGATTTTTATATGATTGATGAATGATTTTGTACTGTATATAAAATAAATTTTGATTAGTATTTATAATTCATGATATGGGGCTGGGGATTTAGCTCAGCAGCATAAGCACCTGCCTTGAAAGTACGAGGCCAAGAGTTCAATTCCCGGTACCAATAAAAAAAGTCTATATAATTCATGATATGTCAGAAGTATTACCTAGATGAAAAAGTTATGCTAATAAAAATGTTAACGGTAGCACATGTCTGTCATCTCAGTACTCTGGGAAAGTGAGGCAGGAGGATCGCAAGTTCAAGCCCTGCTTGGGCAAGTTAGTGAGTTAGCATGACCACAGTGTGAAGGCCCTCGGTTCAGTCCCCAGTACTGAAAACAAGTTAGCATTTAATGAAAGAAAAGCAGTTTTCCTTCTATGAATTCAATTACATCTGAATGCTTTTTGTAAGTGGAAATGGGGCACTATGCTTCAGCCAGGATGGAATGGAACAGCGTATCACAGTTCCTGAAGGGCTTCTCTGGGTAGTGGTTTTCAGTCAGGGTCCAGCAAGGCTGGCAGGCAAAGTTAGGTGCAGCTAACTTTCCCGAGCCCCGGGGCAGGTTTTGAGGACCTTGTTGAAAAGCACACAGGGAGGATTGTTTGACTAGAGATTTTTATTAATGTCCTCAGCCTCTGACTCAGGCCAGCTGGCAAATAGTCTTTCTGGTGATTGAGGTCTCAACAAATGTGCTCAGTTTTAGCCAGAAAAAAGCCATCTCCTGACCAAACAGCTCAAACCTCTTCTTTAAAATTCATTTTGAAGCCATTTGATTGCTAAAGCAGAATTATTTTATCTATAGATTTTATATCTATGGCAGAAAACAGTAATGTTTTTACTTCAGTATTACAGTCTTTTCTTGAGAAGCCTCTAAGGCATAAGCTCAAAGATAATTCATCTATATAAAACCCCCCAGTATTTGGCTTCCAATTGTGTTATGTGATTTATCTGAAAGATTTAAAATTTGGACTTGCAGCCTTTTTACCTTGAGCCCCAGCTCTGTAACCAGTTAGTTGCTAACAAGTTAGTTAACCATGCTGAGCCTCAGTGTCCCCATCTGCATAATGGGCATTGTAGCAGAGGTTGAAGGCGATAGATGGGACACCATGTATGGAGCACAAATGCCTATTATGGTGCCTGCTGCTCTATAAAAGTTTCTGTGTGTAAAGACAAATACAAGAGAGGCCTGTTTGCTAAACATGAATCCACTTTTAGAAACATGATGTGAGCAGTTACTCAGTGCAAGGGGCGGGGCTGTGTGGAGGGCAGTCAGACCCAGAGATGTAAAGTTATGGGCCAAGCTGAATGCTGTGGCAGAGGAAAGGAGCACTGCAGGGCATCCTGAGAGTTAAGACTTGGGGGTCTTTGTCACCACCCTCACAAGGTGCAGATCTTTTGTATATGGGAAAAGGACCAAGAGAGAGAGGGAGGGGGATGAGGAGGGATGTAGAAAGAATGATGTATTACGTGTATGTTCCAACCCCTCATGAGGAACATAATCGTACTGCAGACGTGTACTAATAAAAATAAAACTTTCAAAGTCAAAAAATTTACAAAAACAAAAGGGGCAACAGGCTTAGTTGGAACTGTATTGAAGATGAAAAGCCAGTGCCAGTTTGAATCCCAGCTCTCCTTGCTGGCCCTGTGTCTGGGGGCAAGTGGCCTCACCTGTCACTGCCTCCATGTTTGCATTTGTCACACGGCTGACTGGGAGGGTTGGTGTAACACATTCAGCGCAACTCCTGGCGTAGAGTAAACTTTCAACAACTGCTCTTTCTGTTTGCGTACTAGCACTGGCTGCGTTTGAAATCTTCCCGAGATCGTTTCACAGTGCAGGAGGCTTCGGGGAGTCAGCTACTTCCTACGAGGACAACTATTAAGACAGGAGCCCAGCAGATTCAGAGCAGTCAGCGCTCACTCCGAACTGATCAGAGCTGCCTGGCGGTGGCCTCTGTGTCCTCCCATTGGCCTGCAGGCAGACGCACCAGAGGCAGCCTTATGCACTGGACGGGAGGGAGGGAGGGAGAGCAGGCTGCATCTCCGGAGTCCCCCCCAGCACGCAGATGCTGCAGGGCCATGTGGAGCCATCTCCACAGTGACAGGGCCACAGAAGCCCTTGCCGCTGCTTGGGGCTGCCTGGGAGGAGGGCACAGCAGGGATGGTGAGTCTTTCAGAGCTTCCGGTGGTAACGGCTGCTGCGGCATGCACGCCACGGATTCACCACCACTGACGTAGAGGGCATAGAGAGCTCAGGGCGAGGCTCAGCCCAGCACAAGTTTTCATACTGTGCTCAACTTGGTGGCTTTTTCTTGATTTAGCAAGAGCCATTTAGAGTGGTAAAGTTTTAGCTAACCCTTGCATGGTATGCCGGCTTTGTTCAATACATCACTCTTACCTTCCTTGTACCTTCTCGTCTATTCGTGGAGGTGAGGGAGGGATGTGGGATATAAATTGGAGCCACTGACACTCCTCAGCTAAAGAAGTCTTATCCCACTTGATCCAGGTGGCTGATTTAACCCTCTTGACAAGCATGAGACCGGCCCAAGGTCCTGTGGCCAGTAAGCAAGGTGTGGGGGGGCAGGGTTCCTTTCTAGAGTTCCTGCTTTAACCAAGATGCTGGTTTGCTTCCCTAAGCCTCTATTTGGGAGTTGCTTTCTAAAAGCTTTTAATGAGGCTTATGTAATCCCACTGCCAGGATTTCAGAACTGTTTGGGCCTTGTAGTCGTCCCACAGACTCCCCTCATTTTACATGTGGGGAACCTGAGGCACAGAAGGCAGACTGGGCAGCTCCCAGGCCTTCTGACTCAAAAGCACTGCCCTCCCCTAACTTCTGTCACAAGCAGATTAGACAGTGAATGTCAGCACGAGCCTCAGGTGGCTTATTTCAGTTGAGAGGCAGGACAGCCAGAGAGAATCACAGCTTCCTCGCCTCCTACCATGAGCACTGAGGGTTTCATTGCAGGAGGTGAATAATTGTGAGTTTAAAGGCCGGGTATTGTCCTACCCCTTTCCAAGCCTTCTAGTTCGTTTTTCTCCTTCCTACAAGGAGTTGATAGCGTCACATCTTCCATATGTGAAGCCCATTTTCACCACTTGATTCTGCAGTGGGCAGTATTTCCACGAAGAAACGATTGTGAATGGCACTTTTTTTTTGGTACCGGGGATCGCACTCACAAACTCACACTTAAACCAGGCAAGTGCTTGAGCTGCTGAGTTAAATCCTTGGTCCCTAATGCTACTTTTTTAGTTTTCAACTTTTAGTGTCAATTTACAGACAAAGCATTAGGACCTTGTAGTTTGAGAACAGATATGAAAAAAATGTGCCATGCTGGCTGGGCA
>PVJX010041302.1:0-14701 GCA_004027295.1 Dolichotis patagonum
ACCAAAGCTGGGTCAAGAAGATGTGAAACTGCTGAATAACCTATTTTCAATGAATGAAACTGAAAATGTAATTAGAACCTTACCAACAAAGAAAATCCCAGGTCCTGATAGATTCACTGATAAATTCTATAAGAAATTCAAAGAAGACTTAATTCTAACATTTCTCAAACTCTTCAATGAAACTGAAAGGGAATCAATTCTCCCTAACTCATTCTTGGAAGCAAGTATTAACCCTAATACCAAAGCCAGAGAAAGACCCAACCAAAAAAGAGAACTAGAGGCCAATCTCCCTAATGAACAAATGCAAAAATTCTCAATAAAATACTGGGAAACAGAATGCAGCAAATCATCAAGAAGATCACACACCATGACCAAGTGAGATTCATCCTAGGAATGTAGGGATGGTTCAACATATGCAAATCAATAAATGTAATATACCATATCAATAGAGCCAAAAATAAGAATCACATGATCATTTCTGTAGATGCAGAAAAATCTTTTGATAAGGTCCAACACTCATTCATGATAAGAACCTTACAGAGAATTGGAATATATGGTCTTTACCTTAATCTGATAAAAGCCATCTATGACAAACCAACAGCCAATGTCATATTAAATGACCAAAACCTGAAAGCTTTCCCTCTAAAATCAGAAACAAGACAAGAATGTCCATTATCATCACATCTATTCAATATAGTGCTGGAAATAATAGCCAGAGCAATTAGGCAAGAAAGAGAAATAAAAGAAATAAGGATAGGAAAAGAAGTTGAGTTGTCATTATTTGTAGATGGCCTGATACTCTACATATAAGACCCCCAAAACTCCTCTGAAAGACTTCTGGGTATAATAACAAAATTCAGTAAATGTAGCTGGCTATACAGTCAAAAAACCAATAGCATTCCTCTACACAAACAACAAACTCACTGAGAGAGAAAGAGAAACTACACCTGTCACACTAGCACCTCCCAAAAATGAAATAATTAGGAGTCAATCTTTAAAAAAGAAGTAAAAGATCTATTAAGTGAAAATTACAGTACTCTGAAAAAAAGAAATCAAAGTGGTTCTCAGAAAATGGAAAGAAATTCCTTGTTCATAGATACGAAGAGCAAACATTGTGAAAATGGCCATTCTCCCCAAATTATTACACATATTTAATGCAATTCCAATCAAAACATCACTAGCATACCTCACAGATCTAGAGAAATCACTCCTAAAGTTCATCTGTAACCAGAAAAGACCTAGAATAGCAAAGGTAATTCTGAGCAACAAAGGCAAGGCAGGAGGCTTCACAACCCCTGACTTGAAGTTATTCTACAAAGCCACTGTAATAAAATCAGCATGGTACTGGAATTAAAAACAGACCTGAGGATCAATGGAATAGATTAGAAGATAGAACTACAAACATACTCAGCCACCTTATCTTTGACAAAGGGGCCAAACACGTTCACTGGAACACAGATAGTCTCTTTAACAAGTTGTCCTAGAAAAACTGGCTTTCCATATGCCAAAAACTAAAGCTAGACCCATGCCTATCACCATGTACTAAACTAAAGTCAAAACGGATCAAAGATCTAAATATTAAGACAGAAACACTGGCACTGGGGATTTAGGTCAGCGGTATAAGTGCCTGCCTTGCAAGCGCATGGTCCTGAGTTCAATTCCTGGTACCTATAAAAAAAAAAAGACAGAAATACTAAATCTGCTGGAAGACAAGGTAGTTAGAAATCTTGAAGACATAGGTGTAGGTAAAGAATTCATGAACAAAAGTCAAACCGCACGGGAAATACTTCCCAGAATCAAAAACTGGGATCTCGTCTTACTAAAAAGTTTTTGCATGTCAAAAGAAATCTCCAACAGAGTAAAAACGAAATTCATGAAGTCTGAAAAAATTCTTAGTCAATTGTCCCTCAGACAAAGGATTTGTGTCTAGAACATATAAAGAATTTTAAAAAATCAGACTCCCAAAATTCAAAGACCCAATCCAAATGGGCATCTAAAATGAACACACACTTCTCAGCTGAAGAAATACAAATGGCCCATAAATACATGGAAAAAATGTTCAACTTAATTGGTCATTAGAGAAATGCAAATTAAAACCACAGTGAGATTTCATCTCACAGAAGAAAGAATAGCCAGGACCAAGAAAACCAACAATAACAAAAGCTGGAGAGGATGTGGGGAGAAAGGAACTCTTCTGTACTGTCGGTGGGAGCATAGATGGTGCAACCACTGTAGAGATCAGTCTGAAGTTTTCTCAAAAAGCTGGGATTGAAAGTCCCATTTGACCCAGCTATTCCATCTCTGGGTATATTCCCAGAAGAACTGAAAACATCATACCACATACCACAGTGATATATGTGCACCCATATTTATAGCACCACAATTTGTAATAGCCAAATCTTGGAAAAAATCTAAATGCCCATCAAATGAGGAATGGATAAAAAAGATGTGGTTTTTTTATACAATGGAGTACTACTCAGCTATAAAAAAGGATCACAGTGAGACTTTTTTAGGTAAATGGATGCAACTTGAGACCATACTCATAAGTGAAAGAAATCAAACCCACATAAAAATACCATATTGTCTCCCTAGTGTAAGAAACTGAAAGAATAAATAAGATACAAAATCTTCTGTAAACATTGTGAAAGGGTAAGGAACTGCTCAAAGGAGAAAAAATAACTCAGGGATAAGGAGAAAAGAAAGAAGGAAAGAGAAAAAAAGATATAAATTTGTATATATACACTTAAGATAGCTAAGATGATTGTGCTACTAATTTTATTAGTTATTGAAATAAAACAATTAACATTCATAGCATTAGATCAATTTTGCATGTTTATATCTGGTAATTTGAGTAACTCTTTTGAAGATAACAACCTTAGTTATTTTCCTACCACCTTGCTTTGAAAGCCTATATTGTCATTGTTTTGGGCTCTTTGTTATTGTTATTTATTAGTCTCTTTTGTTTCTTGTTTTTCTTGTGATTTGTTTTGTTTTGTTTTTCCCTCTAATACACAGGATAGATGTACATGTATAGACTTATACATGCCTAGAATTTGTCCTAAGGAGTTTACAAGAATTGATTTTATTGGTTGTGATGGTATGAATAGCTACTTTGAAGAAAACAAGACATTACAGTAGCCATTGTTGATTTCCTATCATCTTGTTGTGAAGTTCAGTAGTGCTTTCATTCTTTGTTTTGATTGGTTTTCATCTGTTTTGTATTATTTAATTTCAATATATGTGAAGGTATGAGCAGCTATTTTGGAGAAAACAAGAGACATTACAGTAGCCATTGTTGATTTTCCTATTGTCTGATTTTGAAGGCTTATAATGCTTTCATTCTTTTGTTTTGAATGGTTTGGTACTATTTTTGTCTTGTTTGAACACACTGCGTGTGAAAATATGGACAACTATTTCGAAGAAAACAAGAGACATTATGGTAACCACTGTTGATTTCCTGTTGTCTTATTTTGAAATCCTGTGTTGATTGCATTGTTCTGTTCTGATCTGCTTTATTCTGTTTTGTTCTATTCTCTTTAAAAAAAAAAAAAAAGACTGACAAACAAGTCAAGCCAGGTGTGGAGGCTCATGCCTGTAATCCCAGCACTCTGAGGCAGGAGAACTGGAGGTTCCAACCAACCCAACCTGGGTAACTGAGAAACTCAGGGAAATGTCTAAATTTTAAAACAAACAAAATATACAAGGGTTGTAGTTCAGTGTGAAGGCTTTGGGTTCAATCCAGTGTAGGAAAATTAAAAAAGGAGTCCAATGTTATTGATGCCCACTCTGTGTCCAGATATATCAGAAATACATATCTGCTTAGATTATGTCAGTTTACAGTTTAGACATCAGGATGCACTGCCTCAAATGGTGTGAGTTCCACAGACATGACTTCACCACACCCACCTCCTGATAGCAGAATCAACCAACAGTCAGGTCCCTGGGGTTATACAGAGCAAGGACAGGAGCATGGCTGCTACTGCTCAGAAATGGAGGCTCTAGACTCCTGCCCTCCACATGAGTACATGCGTATGCACATCCCCAGGATAGGTGGCAAGAGAAGGCAGGAAAGGCAGACAGAAGAGAGGCCCTGAGTAAGCCCACGCCCTCCTTATCTAGAATCATGGCTCCCATTCACAAACTTCAATACTCTTCAAACCCTGTATTGTAAGTTTATTACCACTTTGACACTGAAAATAGGACTGTTAGTCTCCTTTGGCATGAGAAATCCATGGAAGAGACCAAGTAATTTACTTGCTCAAGGTCATTCAGAAAGAATCAGGAAACTACACAAGAATGTGGCTTTCCTCTCTTGGGCGGGAGCTAAGAGAACCAGAGACGCCCCAAGATCTGGCCACGGGCGGAACCCAGGAGCCTGCACAAAGAAGCAATTGGCCCGCCCTCTTGGTAAGTGCCTCCCTGGGGCTTGAGTCAGGAGGAGACTCAGTAGTGTGTCTTTAGCCTACCATTGCGTGGGCTTGGAATCAAACATACCAACCTCCCTCGTCCACCCCCCTTCCCCCATTAGCAACTGGGGACAGAGGTCTGAGCATCTCTTGGCAGGATGACTGTATGCAGCATAGCAAATATAAGGGGTCTCTTCTATCTTCTCTTTGAAAGCAAGTGTTGTTTTCATTACGATTAATTGCTTTACTCTATTCAATATTCTCTTTTGATTGATTTTATAATCTTCTGCCTTTGGTTTGATTTTGCTATACTTAATTAACTAGACAACTATTGTGAAGATAATGAGATATAATATGGTACCTATTACTGTTATTCCAGTAACCTGCTGTGAAGTTCTGTACCAAAGTCGCTGCACTGTCTCAACTGGCTTTGTTCTGTCTTGTTCTGTTGTATTTCTATTACCTTCAAAATTAGAAAAAAAAAAAAAAAAAGAATGTGGCTTCCCCAACTTTTGGGTACAGAAGCTTGTTATTACTCAAGACTGTTTCTGATAATAAAAGTCATCACCTTCTAGTGAGCTATGGCGCAAGCCAAGTAGAGTCTAAGAGGAGAAAAAAGCCAATTCACCTTCACAGTGATTTAGAAAAAGCCATACTGGGCCTGAGAGGACTAACAAAAAGAACAAGAAGCCAATTTGCCTTTCTTGTGAGCCTTCACAAGCTATATGGGGCCCAGGAGGAGAAACAAACCAACTCACCCTTCCCATGAGTCAGTGGATGCTGCACCCCACCACAAGCAACCAGCTGATTTGGAGGACTGGCTGAGCTGATAGCCTCTGAGGTACCAAAACAACTTAATTCTTGTATTGATTGACTTTTCAGGCTGAAGGCCAGTCATCTAAGCATCTATTAAGAAGATAACAATATGCAATATAGCAAATATGAGGGATTTCCTTTTGTCTTGTTTTTGAAATCCAATGTTGTTCTCACTGTTTTGTTTTGTTCCATGTTATTGTTTTATTTTATTCAATGTTTTGTTTTCATTGGTTTCATTCTGTTCTGCTTTGTTTGATTTTATTATGTCTAATGGTATGGGAAGCAATTTTGAAGATAACAAGAGGTGCTATGGTAGCCATTGTTGATTTCTTATTATCCTGTTTTGAAATTCTATATCATTTTCACTGTTTTGTTTTGTTTGGCTGTATTCTGTTTTATTTTGTTTGGTTTTATTCTCTTTAAAATATGCTTTCATTCTTTTGTTTGGATTGTTTTTATTCTGTTGTGTTTTGTTTGACTTTATTATGTCTGATGGTATAGAGAGCTACTTTGAAGAAAACAAGAAACATTACAGTAGCCATAGTTGATTTCCTATTATATTGTTTTGAGGTCCTGAATCACTTTCATTGCTCTGTTCTGATTAGCTTTATTCTGTTTTGCTTGGTTTGGTTTGGTTTTATCTTCTTTAAAATTAAAAAATAATCAGTTTTTTCTTATAAAACAAAAAATAAAAAAAAACCTCATCACAATTAAAAGAGCACTTCCATATCTATTGTATCTTTTAATCCCCTCCCAAAAATCTAGAAGGAAAACAATATTATTCCTTCATGAATAACAAAAACTCAAACTGATGATTACCTAAAGTGACAGAAACAGCTGATAAATAAAAGAAGAATCTTCAGCTTCTAAATACTTTGCCCATCCCCCTGTTTCCTACCTATCTTTTTTTGAGGCTTATTCTCTACCCCATTGTCATTCAGATACCTAATAATGATAATAATAATAATAATAATAATAATAACATCTCTTTGAAGCAGGATGATCATTTAACATCCAATAAGTACCTACCATGTATCAGGCACTGTGTTCACTCTGAGAATACAGAAGTCAGTGAGAGACAGTCCCTCACAGGAGTAAACACCAGCCAGGGGAGGGCTGACTCATGGACAAATAATGTGCTATGAGCATCTAGTGCCAAAGGCACGTACAAGACAAGACAAGTGCTCTGGGCTCTGGATATTCAAAGTGGGAAAGATAGATTCCACCTCTCAGGAAGAGGGGGGTGGCAGGGAATCCATTAAGTCTTCATGAGTGACAGTGAAGCAAGCACTCCACAATAGCACCCAAGTGTGGGAATCGGCTTTCGCACTTTGTAACAGTTCAAAGGACAAAAATAGTATCACTTCCAGCAGTTTATTGAGCATAATAAAAGTTACAAATTAGAAAAGGAAAGAAAAAAAGTGATCAGCAATACTGATTTTTTTTCTATTCTTGACATTTGAATCGAAATTATCTTGAATCACACTCAAAACCCTTGGACTCATAACAGGTAAAAATCCTCAGCAATCAAGCTGTTTATCTAAATTGATCCTAGAATTTGTGCCCCATTGCCATTATATCCTGTGCAAAGAAGATGAAAAGGCCAAATTTGGTAGTAGATGACAAGTGTTATGATGGTCCACATGTTTCCCAGAAGCTTATGAAATCCTCTCTCCTGTTTACTCAGAATCTAAATCTCCCAGCCTGAAGCTGTCTCCTCAGGAGGCTGAAGTGCGCGCTCATCCCGCAGCCGCTGTTGCCTGTGGCTTTGAGATGAAACCAGACACTCCTGCCCTCAGGCTGCCCTCGGGGATTCAGGGACACTTGTCTGAATGGCTGCAATCATCATTTCCCTGAACCCAATTCCCAAACAACCCAGTGATGAGAGAAGAAAACCAAACCACACAGACCGTACATGTTGACATGGCACCTGGCCCTGGGGAATTCGTAAACAAGTAGCCTCCCACAGAAGGACCAAAGACAGACAGACAGGTGTGAGAGGGGAAGACCACCAATGGTTCCTGTCTGAAACATTTTCCTAATGGGACTGCATATACCTACTGACAGTTACCTAAGGAACATGACTGGATTCTTCCCAGCTCAGGCAGACCAAAAAGCTGCTTCTGGTTTGTTACCTCACAAACACGTCCAGAGACCAATATTTTCAATAGCAGGCTCAATAATTTTCCTGATACCTGTCTACCAATAAGTGGCAGTGCTCCTCCCACACACACACCCCGGCACTCAAAATTGCTTTTCATGTGGAATGTTTTTAAAGATGCGGCTCATAGATATTCTTTTGAAACACTGGCTCACCACCCCCTAGATGGATCACTGCCTTGTTCTCATCATTTTACTGGCCTCCGGAGAGCTACACCCACACAGACCAGTAATCTAATTTCCATCTGGTCAACCCCCAGGAGCTATTTTGAGTTTGGCCTGCATTTAGTCCCTTTTTCCTGCCAGTGCAGAGTCAGCCCTCTACTCTCTTGGGACTCTTTCCTCTAAGGAAACCTTTGAAAAATACAGACTTCCTATGGGGCAGGAGTCAGAACCCATCTCATCTCGGAGTGCTGCCAGGAGTTGCCAAGCACCACCCTGCCAGTCAGACAGACAGGAAAGGCAGGAGCCTCCTCATCCCCAGCTCTTACAGCTCGGAGCCCATTCTTTCTGCCCCATTCCTCAAGCTGTGTGCTCAACGCTGCAGTCACCTGGAGGCACCGCTCCGGTCCTTGGCTCCTGTATTTCTCTGTGACTGGAATGCACTTGCATTTCCAGTTAATTCCTGCTGGTCTCCTCTTTACACCCAGATGGCCTCCGTCATTGGTGGCCGACCTATGGCACACAATGTTGCCACAGGCTGTTTATATCAGTGAGAGCTCTAACAGATTCACCATCACTGGCCTAGGCAGGGCTCTCTTTTTGTTTGTTTGTTTGTTCATTTGTTTGTATGTTTATTTTTTGGTTTGGGTACTGGGGATCGAACTCATAGCCTTGCGCTTGCCAGGCAGGCGCTTAAGCCACTGAGCTAAATCCCAGACCCTTGGCCTAGGTATTATACTGGCTTGTCTTTTGGACCCATCAGGCTATCCATTCCATGCAATAGAAAGATCTCTTTCCTTGGGAGTAACCTCTGTCCTGAGGACAAGACTCATGGCAGATGTCCTATATGCTTTTGCCAAACTGAATTTAATTGTGCTAGTAAAGGAAGGTTCTAGGAGGACAAAATTAAAAAAAAAAAAAAAAAGAAAAAGGATTCAAAGAAGAAAAAAGGCATAAAAGGCATGGGTGGATGGAAAGTGAGAGAACACTTCCCAACCCCACCTCAGTTATGTTCGACTCATATATGAACTAACGTGGACCTGACAATGAATCAGTCAAAAACAATGACACTTTCTGCAACCTGTGGAAGGGTCCGCAAGTCCAGCTAATCCCAGGGCCAAGTAGGTAACATCACTGTGGGGAAGTTAACCAGATATTAAATAGCAGCGACTCTTGGAGCTATGGAAACACTGTGCAGCTTCATTAGACAAAACGTTCTCATTCAAACACAGGTAAGGCCACCTGAGGCTTTGATGCTGATCTAGATATATAGTGCTCTGCCTTATAAAAAGGACCCCTAGCAAAAGACGGAGGTCTCCTTCATTTTTCTGTATTTCATGTTTAAATAAAATGCACTTGAAGGTATTATTTTAGCATTGTCCTAAGTGTATTAAACTACTGTTCAGCATGTCATTTCTAATGAAGAATGTATTGCAATTTCTAACTCTAAACACAAAAGCCTCTATGTCCTATTTTTAGTGGAAACAAAGTCAAATGGGATCAACATCTGAAGTAAGGGAGGGAAAGAGAAAATTTCTGGGCATGATGGCTTGCTATCTCTCCATCCCCTGTGTTGTGTTTATTCTTATAGTTTCTCAAATCACACCAGACAACTACAGATTGTATGCTGTCCCCATCTCTTTGACTTCTGTTTGTGAGTGATGCAAGTTTACTTGGCTTCATCTTCACCTGTCTTCTGCCTTATCATCCTTGGAGCCTTTGTTTTCCTTAACACTCCCAGCCAAGTCAGCAGATTCTCCAAATGCTCCCAGCCACCAGTAATTTCCCCAGTTTGTGCTTATCCACACTTGACTGTAATTGTCATTTGTAGCCAGCACCTCCACCAGACTGGCAAGGACAGGATAGGATCTGATTCATAGCAGTTGTATCCCCAACACCTGCCAAGTGTCATGCACTTAGTGGTTGGAATCAAATGAATAAGAAAATGAATGAATGACAGAATAAATGAATGAATAGATAAGGCAACCATTCCAGCTAAACTACTGGCCAGGTGTTCTCAAATGGATCACACCATATATAGCCCCCTTAAGGTACAGACAACCCTTGAATCAGAAACTCCCCATGCAAACCTCTTCACAGTACTTACTTAAGGTAGATATTACCATGTTTCTTTTACAAAATGTGTAAACAGATGGCCTGAAATATTGAATACGTTTCCCAGCGCCACACAGGTAGTAAATGTCTGACTCCCAAACTCTAAGTCAGGTCCTGGGATAATGCCATGTGTGCTCTCCACAGCAGGCTAGTCGGAGGATGGGAGCTCACAGGAACCTGATAGCAAGTATGCCCCCGACTGCTGCCACACTGCTACGACTCCCAGCTTGACGTTCCAGGGTTACATGGCTTAACCACCTCTCAGGAGAAATAGAACCCTGCAGCCGATTCCAGTCACAGTTGTTAGAGTCAGTGATTTAGTCTTTGACCCCAAGTTGATGCTTCATTTCGCTGACTGCAGTCTCTGAGCACTAAGCATCCTCTCCTCTTGCCGCCCAAGACTGCTGTTGCTATTGCCTACTCTAGTTAGCACATTTTAAAAATCATCAAAGGACAGAAAACATGCCTTCCTGTGTGAGCCAGGGGCAGCCACCATGGGGAACGGGAAGAGAATCAGGAAGCCAAACTATCCTTCCCACGAGCCAGCCAGTGCACAGCTGGAAGACAAGAAGAGCAACTTCCCATCACCCCACACCCATAAGCAGTGGTTTGATCAGAGGAAGTCAGGCTGAGCTGATAGCAACTGACATAAAAAAACTAACTTGATGCTTGTGTTGTTTGGTTGACTTTGCAGACCTGGAGCTGGTGGTCTGAGCATCTATTTAGAGGATAACAGTATGCATTATAGCAACTGTGGGGGATTTCTTTCTGTCTTGTTTTTGAACTCCAAAGTTTTGTTCCATTTTACCTGTTTGTTTTATTTCTATATCTGGTAACCTGAGCAATTATTTTGAAGATAACAATATGCAATATAACAATCATTGTTAAATTCTTATCATCTTGTTTTGAAAACCTATATAGCTATTGTTTTTTGTTGTTGCTGTCATTTTGCATCACTTGTTGTTTTTTGGTTTGTTTCCATCTTAATTTTTCAGTTTTTATCTTTTTTCTCTTTAAAACAAAACAAAATAAAATAAAAATCATTAAAGAACAACCTCCAGCCTCATGTTAGAGTCTTTTAAATTATTGGAGCAATATTTATAAATATATTTTGATAAATAGAAGCAAGTGATATAGAGAGAAAGAAGAAAAAGAAAGAGAAAGAAAGGAGATAAGAAAGCACATTTATACATGACAGACTCTTAAAATACTATCTGGTAAAGGTGTCATAATGACGCACATCATTAAAGATGAGAACAAGATGGAAAGAATGCTATGACATCTATGTAGCTCATAAAATTATTGATTAAACCCATCCTTAAACGTGTGTAGTATTAGGTGCCAAGCAGTTTAATTTCAATAGTGTGATTCAACTACTGCCTATCTAGTTCTATTTTAACATTGAACTTTAAAATGATTCACTTTAGCCATGTCATTTTTTGAGAAGATCCAAAATCAAATCTCTGTGTAGAAAAAGATAGAGAATCACTAGACTGCGGATTTAAATGGCTGTCAGGATTTATGAGATTTTGTTTCTGGGTTCATAAACACTGAGAGCAGTGTGGAAAGGACCCAGGCTACTCACATTGGCTGATTCAGTCTTTGAGCCCGTGCCAAGCAGGCTCCCAGAGAAAGAAACCAGACCTTTCAAGACCTCAGCTCCTCTGCACACTAACTCTGCAGAACGGACAAGGGCTTCTCTATTGATTTTCCAAGTGCAAATTTAACCGCACTTAGGAAAATAGCACAAGGCATAGCTACATCGCTTACCAGTTCATCAGGTCTGTTCTGGAGACAGTTTTATGTCTATCCACTGTCAAGCAGTAGGCTCACAAAGAAACAATAACAGAGATGCCAAAGTCAGTGATGTTTTAATGAAGGTGAAGACATCACACCAGTGGGAAAGGAAGGAATTGTCTCTACCAATCCATATACAAAGCCCTTAACAGTAGGCCATGTTGTCCTAGGTGAATTACCCACTACTCAGAACAAAAGGAAGGCTTTTGAGAAGAGAAATATTTATATCTAGGGAGCAAACCATGGTCCAAGAAAGAAAATTTCTTTAAATGAACCTTATGCCTTTTTAAAATTTTGCCTTTTCAAAATACTCAAATATTCTACCACTCTTTTCCATGCATTATTCTTCTTTTCTTTTCCACACCATGGATTCACTATCCATTTGGAAGGTTAGAGGACATAGAATTGTTGCCCATGGTCCAGCTGCTAAGAAATTATACAACAGTAATTGGAAGAAGCCCATCACAACAAGCTGTATTATATGGTTGTGTCTATATGTTGCACCTTTATAGTTGCTCCATCAGGTAATCCATCCATTATGGTTTTCTTTTTTACTCTTATTATTCAAGTTTGGAAATTTCTACTCAGTTATTGTCCAACTCTCCTGAGCAACGTCCAGTCTATTAATGAGCCCATCAAAATGTTCTTCATTTTTGTTAGATATTTTTATCTGTTGCACTTACTTCTGTTCTTTCTTATGTTGTCTATCTGTTCTTCCATACTCTATACTTATCCATTAGGACCCTTATCCTATTCATCAGAGTTGTTCTAAATTCCTAATCTGATAGTTCCAGCATCTGTGTCTAAAGCTGAGCTCGCTGCGACTCTTCAAACTATTTTTTGACTTTCAGTATGCCTTTTAATACTTTCCTTTGTAACTTAATTTTCTCTATAGCCAGACAAAATTTTCTGGGCCATAGGAAGTGCTGTAAATATATAATGGGAGGTGGGGTATGGTCTCAGGTCTTATGCTAAGCTGCTATTGTTACAGTGAGCCTGAGTCTCTGCACTGGGAAGTGATCACATTCTCTCCTCCTCGCCCATCCCCTTATATGGTACATGATGCATGAAACAGCTGTAGCTAAGTATTTCTCACCTTCAGTTCAGTTAGACTCTTATGATACGGCAGTAATTGAGGCTTCAGTAAAGCAATATCTGCTCAGAGCAATTTCTTCTCCTAGTTAAAAAGAACAGAATGTTCTCTTTCTTTGAAATAGTTTCTTTCCTTCTCATGCTGAAAGGAGGAAGAGATTTTTCTCCATTGTTCACTGGTTGTGCCCTCGGGGTTAACACTCAGAAAAATACCCCTTCATGTCAGAGTTCTTCTGGAGTTTTTCTCTCTCAAAATTAACCACACTGAACCAGCTGTAATGTGTTGGTTATAGCTTAGATTTTCCTGCCTCAAAAGTTTCCCAGGGAGGCTTTTTCTCATGAGTTTCTCTACTCTGGTAAATTGTGACTTTCTGTATCTCCTTGTCTTTCTCTCCAATTTCAGGGACAGTGGCTTGCCCTGTGATCTCACTTCTCTGATGTATCTAAAAGGAATTTTAGATACTTAGTAAAAAAGTAAACACTCAGCTCTGCAGACCCTTGAGCAGGATCTAGAAGTGTGGTTCCACCTCTGTGAGAAACAGAGAGTAAATTATTGGATGTTTCAGACCAAGAGATTACGGACGTGAGGGATGAGCCCTCAAAGGTATAGGGTTTCTTTTCATGGTGGTGCAATGATGTTCGAATTAATTTGATGATGGTTGTACAACTCTGGGAGTATGCTGAAAACCATTGAACTATACACTTTATGGATAAATTGTATGGTGTGTTAATTGTAAAGCTGAAGAAAAAAGGAATGGAAGGAGGGAAGGAGGTGAGACAGAGAGAGAAAGAGAAAGGGAAAGATGAGTGAGAAAGGCTGAAGAGATGAGGGAGAAAGAGAGGAAGAAATACAGGGGAAGGGGTCCCTCCACCTGCAGAAGGCTTTACATTAAGGTATGGTGTTCATATGGTACCATAGAGCATTTATTACAATGCTCCACAGCATACCTAACTGTACATGGTATATTTTGTTCTTCTTAGACTGATAAAACCTGGAGCAGTAGGGGTCATATAGATGTTAACTAGCAAATATTAGCAAAATGAAGAGCAGGGAGACATCACGAAAGTCATAGAGAGCTAATCAGAAATAGCTCTACATCCATCCCATTTCCAGTAGTTTCACAAAGAAAGTATCCGGGTTCCAAAGTTTCTATCCCAAGTAGGAATACAGTTTCAACACAGGCCTTCTGCTCAGGAAGTGCCTTACTGCTTAGAGAGCTCCAAAGGTCACTCTTATACTCGGGTGGGATCCCCAGTGTAACAGGGAGCACAGCATGGCAGGCAAAGACAGGAGAGTTGAGAAACTCAACACATATGCAGAGGAAGTCTTTGGGTAATAAGTAAAATAAGAAAGCAACAATTTTCAGGACATATTCTAGAGTTGCTGAATTCAACCAAAACCGCTTAACCAGAATTCCACTTAAAGTGAAATCTGAGTGTTTACCTATATTCAGTCTAGGAATTCTTGTACATAAAGCAAGCATTCTGGACAAAAGAAATGGTCAACCTCGGAAGTGACCAGAAAGGACAAGAAAGGTGTATGTCTCATCCAAGCCTG
Source organism: Dolichotis patagonum (assembly GCA_004027295.1). Taxonomy (NCBI): domain Eukaryota; kingdom Metazoa; phylum Chordata; class Mammalia; order Rodentia; family Caviidae; genus Dolichotis; species Dolichotis patagonum. Next base: position 14,107 of record PVJX010041302.1, read on the forward strand.
AGAGAAGGGTTTAGAAGTTGGCATGACAGATTATTTATCAAACCAGATATTAGGATATTCTTACATTTATAGATTTTTCAATTAATGCTGAAGACAATGAGTAGAATTCCTAAATATGTCTTCAGTTTTTCTCAGTCAGAAATGTTGTTGGTCTCATGTAGTTCTAATAAAATATCTGCTTGAAGACCTGAACATAGATAACAACTACACAATAGATATATATGATAGACAATGAGAGAGAGAGAGAGAGAGAGAGAGAGAGAGAGAGAGGGAGAGAGAGGCTGCTGACTACCTCCTACCACTGGGTTTCTTACCCAGAATACTATCTTCTAAACAGAAGACACTCTGGACCTTCAGGATTCACAAGTTACCCTTTTTTAAAATCACTAATTAAAAACATACCAACACAAACATAGGTATAAAGTCATCACACTTATATCTCTGATGCAAATTGAAAATCAGTACAAACTCACTAATTAAATGGAAACAAAATTTTAAAAGTGAATAAAATTCAAATTGACCATGTGAAATTGATATCCTCAGTGATGTTATTTCTGTTGAAATGGATTGTAATGGGCATATAATGCTAGCAATG
>PVJX010041303.1:0-14718 GCA_004027295.1 Dolichotis patagonum
TTGTTTCTGGATCCATTCTGCCAGTCTGTTTCTTTTGATTGGTGAGTTGAAGCCATTTTCATTAGTGGTTATAACTGTTACATATTGGTTATTATTGACATCTTATCTTTCTGCTGTTGTATTTTTAGCTTTCCATTCTGTTTAATTGTCTGCCTTGCTTGGTGGTTTTATCCTATGTGCATCTAGAATCTCTTTCAGTATTCTTTGTAGAGACGGTTTGGTGTTCATGAAGTTTTCCAGCTGTTCTTTGTCATGGAAGTATCTTATTTCTCCATCCATTGTGAAGGACGGTTTTGCAGAGTATGTCAGTCTGGGTTGAAAGTGGTTTTCCTTTAGAATCTGAAATACTTCACTCCATGCTTTTCTTGACTTCCTTGTTTGTATTGATAAGTCTTCAGTGATTCTGATAGGTTTTCCTTTATAGGTGATCTGCCTTTTCTAACAGCTTTTAGTATTCTGTTTTTATGGTGGATTTTTGGGATGGTGATTCTTATGTGTCTGGGCATAGTTTTATTTTGGTTCTGGCTATTTGGGTTTCTATATGCTTCACTAATACAAATGTCAGTTTCCATTCTCATGTTTGGGAAGTTTTCAGCTATTACTTCTCTAAATGTCCTCTTGATATCATTTGTGCTATCCCCTTGTTTTTCATTTATGCCTATTAATTTTGTGTCATTTTCTTTGCATCATCTTGCAGCTGTTGAATTGTTATTTCCTGATTCTTTGTTATTTTTAGAAGATCTTTGCTTTCCTGTTCACTAGCTGTGATATTATCTTCGAGGTCTGAAATTCTATTTTCCCTTTTGTTGAGGCAGTTTTGACAGCTTTCCATAATTTTTGATTTCCTGTATGCCTCTTTAATCTGCTTTATGTTTTCTGATTGTTTCTTATAGTGTTCATTCAGGGATTCTATTCCTTTGCTTTGTTTTCTAATTATTAACTGTTTTCGCTAGGTGTGTCCACTATTTCTTTCAATACTTTTATTATTTCTTCTTTTACCTGAACAAGTATTTCTAATTTGAATTTCTCCAATGCTTCCCTAGTTGCTTCTTTATTTCAGTTTATATCATATCTGTCATTTCAGGTGTATGACTTCCATTTTTTTCTATGTACATGGCTCCTAACCTTTCTTGGCATGGGATGCAGATTTGAGCCTGCCTTTTGGTCTTTCCATTTGTCATTTTTCTTTATTTCCTTGGTTTGAGTGGTGTTCCAAAGCTTCCTCTGGGTGTGTAGTGAATCACCTCCTGTATACTCAGCTCCTGGAGCAAGCTCAGCTCCTCTGCAGGCACTTGGCTTCATAAATTGAGAGGCAGACACTGGGTGTGTAGAACTGGGACCAGCAGAACTCCCAGGCCACAATCCTCTGTCCTAAGGGTATGAATATCTTTTTTTGAATCTTGCCTTACATGAATAATTGATAATGTGACCATGAATGTAGGCATAAAATTCATAAATTTATGAATCATCTTACTGACACATGTTCCCAGAATCTTCTGCATTAGATTCTGCATTAGTCTGAGCCAACCCACGTGTCATTCATTGGAGACCCTAGATGGGGAGTGGGGATGAGAAAGGAACAAGAGTTGCAAAGAATGTAGACAAGACAGTGCTCTGATCAAGTCTCATTTATTCAAGGAAGAAACAGGGCTTATATAGGAAGAAAGAGAATTAGGAATTTGGCTTTTAAAAATATCACCAGGTAACTAAGCAACAGTGGGAGTTCCCAACCTATTGGCAGGAGTAACTAGGCAATGGTGGGCAGTCCCAACTTATTGGGTGGAGTAACTAGACAATGGTGGACAGGAGATGGAGAAACAAAAGCATCTCAGAAAGCAGAAACTTAACTAATACTTAAGATGGCTGCTAATATGAAGTGGAGGTCACTCACAGGTCTCCCACATTAGTCCTACTTGAAATTTTAAGGAGTCTCACATTCTTTCCCACTATGACGGTACTAATTTAATTTCCCATTAATTGTGCAGAAACCATAAAAAAGTGGCCACAAGTGTACAACACTTATCCTTTTCTTTTGAATCTGTTGCTCTTTAAGTATCTGTCTTTTGTTTTTTTTTTACTCATAACATTGTTGTTTTTAATATGAATAAGGTAGAAATATAAAATTGGAAGCCTTTTAGGAGGCATTACAGGACTTGGCAACCAGAAGTAACTTCCCCCAGAGGTACCTCCGCAGCCCTTCCAATGCTTTTGAGACAAGGTTTTCCTAAGTTGTCCATGCATGCCTCATACTGTGCCTGAGCCTTAGCTTGCACAGTATCAGGGATTGCTGAGTTAAATTTGCATGAATTTTACAGGAGTATCAGAATTATCTGCTCAATTTAATGATCCATAAAACTTCCATGCTTCTGTCTTCCACCAGCTATGCTCAGTGAAGTGCTCTATGAATCAGGGTCAGTTCCCATAGGCCAGCATTTTCCCTTATTTTGTGCTTCTCCTTCTGACCACCTGTTCTTAAAGGATGTGTGATGTGCCACTTCTCATTTGAAGTTTCAGTGAACTCAGCTTGGCATTTTCAACCTCACAGAATAACAAGGCAAAGTTCAGCGCTCTACTCTGCATATCTACACAATGTTTTTTATTGAAATATTCTCTATCTTATCTTGGGGATGTCCAAAGTAAGGCAGACACATATGACATTTCATATTCCATAATGTTGCTGACTCTCTCCTGTTTTCTCGAGCTTGAGTGACCTAGAACACAAATATTCAGAACACAAACTGACAGTCTTCACAGCAGCTTTGGTTTGCATTGAATTTGCACCCCATCAGTTATATGCAGGCAGAAGCCATGGACTCCTTCAATCTCCACTCTCTCTATCTAGATATACAGGTATTAATCAGTAATGTATCAATACATTAAAACTGTACTAAATGAAAGAAATCAGTAAGCCATCCTCATTGTAATAGCTACAAATGTAAGATATATTGATATAAAATTACCCTAATACCAAAATTATATACACATAGAAACGTGTAAATGTTACAATATTCTAGAGAACTGAAACAAATGAAATACTATCCCATGTTGATTGGAAGAATTAATACTGATTTTTTTTTTAATTTTGAGGAGAATAACACCAAATGAGTCAAAACAAAATAGAAGCAACCAAAACAAAAGGATCAATATATTACATGACTTAAAAAATATAAGGTGATTGATAATGGCTACAATAATATCTGTTATCTTTAAAAGAATAACCTATATCATCAGGCATTATAAAATTGAACAAAACAGTACAGAAGAAAACCAATAAAACCAAAATATTGGAAACATTGTAGGACTTCAAAAAAAGATAAGAATCCAACCAGAATGGGTATCTTGGGTAGTGTATCTTGTTGTCTTCAAAGTAGTTACCTATACCATCAGATTTGATGCTATCAAACAAAACAGAATAGAATAAAATCTGTCAAAACAAAATAGTGAGAGCAATATAGAGCTTCATATCAATCCAATAGGAAATAAAAAATGGTTACAATAATATATCCTGCTATCTTTCAAATAGCTGTCTGTACCATCAAAAGAATTAATATTGTTAAACAACAATCCATCTAAAGCAGTTTACTTTAATTAATTAATTTACTTATCTATTTTAGAACAGATTTTTTTATTTTAAAGAGAATAAAATAAAACAAATCATTACTAAGCAGCTCAGAACAATGAAAGCAACACAGCAATGCAAAACAACACAACAGGAAATCAGCAGTGGCTACAATAATGTTGCTTGTTTTATTTGAAATGTTTTCCATACCTTTCACACACAACAAACTCAAACAAAACATAATAGTGAAAAACCAATCAAACAAAATATTGTAAATATCATGAGCCTTCAAGACCAGACCATAAGAAAATCAACAATGGCTACCATAATGTCTCTTGTTTTCTTCAAAATAGCTCTCCATATCTTCACACACTTCACACATTCGAATTGACTTGTTTTATTTTATTCTCTTTAAAATAAAAAAATCTATTCTAAAATAGATAAGTAAATTAATTAATTAAAGTAAACTGCTTTAGATGGATTGTTGTTTAACAATGGAAACCAGACTAAATAAATTCAAATAATGGAAAACAGACTAAAACCAATCAAAACAAAGAATACAACATGATTGGTATTCAAGTCAAGATGATATGAAATCAGCAATAGCCACCATCATGTATCATTTTCTGCTCAGCAATTGTTGATACCATCACACAGATTAAAATCAATCCTTATAAACTCTTTAGGAAAAGTTCTAGGAATGTTTAATCCTATACTTGTACGTCTATTCTTTCTATATTAGAGGTGAAAAACAAAATAAAATATGAGGAAAACAAGAAAGAAAGAGACAATAAATAACAATAACAAAGATCCCCCAAAATAACAACATAGGCTTTCAAAACAAGGTGGTAGGAATATGACATGGGTGGTTGTTTTGCATAGTTATCTTCAAAGGAGTTATTCAGAAGACCACATATCAGCCTGCAAAATTGGACTAATCTTATGAATGTTAACTGTTTAGGTTTCAAGGACTAAGAATTAGTAGTACAATCATCTTAGCTCTCTTAAGTGTATATATATACAAATTCAGGTCTTTTTTCATGTCCTTTCTTTCTTTTATCCTTTTCTCTATTTTTTCTCATTTTAGTATTTTCTTACATTTTCACAGTATTTATTGATGATTTGTATCTTATTAACTCTCAGTTTCTTACACTAGGGAGTCAATATGGTATCTACAAATGTGAGTTTCATTTATTTCAATGATAAGGATAGTCTCAAGTCACATGCATTTACATATAAAAGCCTAAGTGTGATCATTCATTATTTATGAGTAGTAAACCATTGTATACATATCTTTTTTATATTTTCAGGATCCAGTGGTCTTTCTCCCAGGAATGCAAGGTGGTTCAACATATACCAATCAATAAATGTAATACACCATATAAAAAAGAGCCAAAGATAAGATCGCATGATCATTTCAGTAGATGCAGAAAAAACTTTTAAAAAGTTTAGCACTGACTCATAATGAGAACTCTAAAGGAAATCAGAACTCATGTGTTTTACCTCAATCTGATAAAAGTGATTTACAGCAAACCAAAATCCAGCATCATAATAAATTTTCAAAACATTTTTCAAAACTGAGAAATAGATGCAACTCCAGCCAGCATGGAGGAGCACCATGTTGCCCTGGGACGCTGGCCTGTGCCACCACGTGCTGAATGTGGGACTTCCACCGACCCCAAGGAAAGGATGCTTCCCTAGGAGCTTGGACAGTGCAGTCCTGATGCCCAGACCCATGACAACTTCTGGCTCCTCAAGGACATTTCCTACCTCCTGGACCAAATACTGCAGTTGAGATTCAGCTCCCTACCTTTCTCCCAGAAACTTGTACTACAGCATATTAACTATGCTAGCTGGATGTGAGATTTAGTACCTGCCTCACTCACACAGAGGATCTCAGCAAGCTCCAGTCAGTGTGTCCACCAAGAGCAAGAACAGGAGACATTAAAATAGAGGACTTAAAAAGTAACACACCAGAAATCTCTGAAAAGATAGCAAGTGAAATAAAAAAGCAACTCCATGATGCTATAGAAGAAATCAAACTAGAAATACTCTCCCATGTAAAGATAGAAATAACAACCTTAGTAAATGAGTTGCTGAGCACAGCTAAAGAAGAAATAGGGAAAAATGTACAGCAGCTTGGGGAAACTGATTGAAACCTTGAATGAACAATGTAGAAAACAAAGAGAATTCATGAAACAAACTGAAAGATAGATCCAAGAAACAAAAAAATTCAAAGCTGGAAAAACCATTTAGATGAAGCTGAGGATAGCGTTTTGGACTTGGAGGACAAGATCACAATTAGTGATCATGTAAGGACAGAACTTTTAAAAATAACAAGACAGCATAAAATGATAATCAAACATCATCAAGATGATGCCAAGAGCAACAATATAAGATTAACATGCATCAGTGAAGTTGCAAGAGTCAATGCAAATGACATAACTAAAATATTCACAGAAGTAATAGCAGAAAATTTGCCAAACATGGGTAAAAAATCTGATATGCAGAAAAGTGACTCATATAGAATGCCAAACATTCACAAACAACATAAATCTACACCCAGGCATATAATAATTAAGATATTAGACATACAATATAAAACCAAAATACTAAAAGCTGTTAGTTGAATTACACAACTCACTTATTGGAAAGCCCATTAGAATCACAGCAGACTTTCAGCACAAACCCTCAAGTCAAGATGAACTTGGAGTGAGGTATTTCAAGCCCTGAAAGAAAACAATTTGCCACCCAGACTGATGTACCCAGCAAAACTTTCAATTCAATTTTAATGGAGAAACAAGATACTTCCATGACAAAAAATGAAGAAATTCACATCCACCAAAGCAACACTTGAAAGAGTATTGAAAACATACTAGACAGAGACAAAAATGACCACAATCCCCAGAACAACCACAGAAAGAAACTATCAGGTAGCACAAGCAACTAACAAGGAGGAAGTGCAGAAAGCAAACAACTGGAACACAACATGGCAAAGTCGAGCCAGTAGATATCAGTGCTATCCATAAACGTGAATGACTTCAATTCACCTATCAAAGAAATAGGTTGACAGAATGGATCAAGAAACATGATCCCACAACATACTGTATACAAGAAACACATTTGACCCAAAAGGAAACTCATACATTAAAAGTCAAAAGATAGAAAACAGTATTCCATTCAACTGCAACCCAGAAAAAAGCAAAGGGAACTATTCTATTTGAAGACAACGTGAACATCAAGCCTAAAGTGATAAAAAGAGATAAAGAAGGTCACTACATACTCATTAATGGAAAGATTCAAGAGGAAGAACTAACAAATATAAATACATATGCACCAAATACAGAAACACCCAACTATATAAGACAGATATTAATGGATAAGAAAAACCAATTAGACAAGAACACAATTATAACACAGGACTTTAATATCTCATTGTCACAAAGAGATAGATCAACTACACAAAAATCAGCAAAGAAATAATATAACAGAATCATACCTATGTGTAATTGGACTTAGTAGATGTTTACAGAGTGTTCCATGCAATCACATCAGAATACCAATTCATCTCAGTTGTACATGGGACATTCTCCAAAACAGAACATATATTATCCCATAAAAGATTCTTAAGTAAATGCAAAGGTACTGAAATTATCCCATGCATAATATCTGACCATAGCTCACTGATATTGGAAATTAATGGCAAAATAAATTGGAAAATCTACATAAATACATGGAAATTAAATAACAACTTTTTGAACAACCAGTGAGCTACAGATGAAATTAAAGAACTAAAGTAATACCTACAATTCAATGAAAATGTGGAAACAACACACTTTAATTTGTGGGACTCAATGAAAGAGGTCTTAAGAGGACAATATATTGCAATAAATTGTCATATAAAAGACAGAATGAGCACAAATAAACAACATAATTCTTTATCTCAAGATTCTAGAAAAACAAGATCAAGTTCAACTCAAAGCTCATAGACGAGAGTAAATTATAAAGATTAGAGCAGAAATCAATGTAATTGAAATGAAAACATAGAAAGAATTAATGAAACAAACAGTTGGTTTTTTGAGAGAATAAACAAAATTGACAACCTCTAGCTAACCTTATAAAGAAAAAGAAAGAAAAAACCAAATGCAATAGGGACTGAAAGTGGGAATTACTAGAAATTCCATCAAAATTCAAAAGATCATGAATACCTACTTTGAAAATCTCTACTCATATACAGTGAAAAACACAGAGGAAATGCGCAGATTACTAGAAATATATGAACTACCAAAGCTCAACCAAGAAGATATAGCAATTTTGAATTACCCAACATCAGCTATTGAAATTGAAAATGTAATTAAAACTTACCAACAAAGAAAGTCCAGGTCCTGAAGCATTCATTGCTGAATTCTACAAGAACTTTAGAGAAGATTTGATGCCAATACTCCTTAACTCTTCAATGAAATAGAAAAGGAAGCAGTCCTCCCTAAATCATTCCTGGAGGCAAGTATTATTTTCATACCAAAGCCAGGGATAGGCCCAACTAAAAAGTAGAACTATAAGCCAATCTCACTAATGAACATAGACGCAAAGATTCTGAATAAAATACTGGCAAATAGAATGCAGCAAATTATCAAGAAAAGTATACATCATGACCAAGTGGCATTCATTCCTGGAATGCAGGGATGGTTTATAATACACAAATCAATAAATGTAATACACCACATCAACAGAGTCAAAACCAAAAACCACATGGTTATCTCAACTGATGCAGAAAAAGCTTGAAATAAAGCTCAACACATGTTCTTGATAAAAACACTTCAGAAACTCAGAATAAACAGTGGCTACCTCAATCTGACAAAAACCATCTATGACAAACCAACAGGCAACATTATACTAAATGGACAAAAAGTGAAAGTTTTCACTCTAAAATTAGGAACAAGATAAGGATGTCCACTATCACCACTCCTATTCAATATAATTCTGGAAACACTAGCTAGGGAAGTCAGACAAGAGAGAAAAATAAAAGAATGAAGATAGGAAAGGAGGAAATTAAATTATCACTATTTTAAGATGACGTGATACTCTATATAAAAGACCCAAAAAATCCATTAAAAGACTACCAGAAGTAATAAACAATTTCAGCAGTGTAGCTGGCTACAGAATCAATGCTCAAAAATCAATAGTCTACATGTACACAAAGAAAAACTCACTGAGAGAGGAAATTTGGAAATATCACCTTTCATAATAGCATCTAAAAAATGAAATACTTAGGAATCAACCTAAGAATGTAAAAGAAAATTATGCTTCACTAAAAAGGAGACTGTAGAGGATATTAGGCAATGGAAGGATATTCCTTGCTCTTGGCAAGGAAGACCCAACATTGTGAAAATGGCCATACTCCCAGAACTGCTACACAGCTTTAATGCAATCCCAATCAAAATACCGTTAACCTACATCACAGATCTAAAGAAAACACTCCTAAAATTCATTTGGAAACAGAAGAAACCTAGAATAACAAAGACAATTCTGGGCAACAAAGACAAGGCAGGAGGCATCTCAATTCCTGACTTGAAACTATACTACAAAGCCACAGTCATAAAATCAGCATAATACTGGCAGTGAAATAGACCTGAGCATCAAGGGAACAGATTAGAAGATGCAAGTGTAAACAAAAAGACACTCAGCCACCTGATATTTGACAAAGGTGCAAAACATGTTCAATGGAATAAAGATAATGTCTTTCATAAATTGTGTTGGAAAAATTGGCTCCTCACATGCCAGACTGAAACTAGATCCATACATATCACCACGCCCAAAATTAAAGTCTAAATGGATAAAAGATCTAAATATTAAAACATAAAAACTAAATCTACTAGAAGACAAGGTAAGTAGAAGTCTTGGACACATAGGCTTAGGTAGATATTTCATGAACAAAATGCAAAGTGCATGGGAAACACTTCAAAATCAACAGCTGGTATCCCATATTATGGAAAAGCTTTGCACTTCAAAAGAAATTGTGAACAATTTGAAAATAAAATCCACATAATGGAAAAAAATTTTAGCCAACAACCCCTCAGAAAATGGACTTATATCCAGAAAACATAAATAATTGAAAAACATCAAGTTCCCCAAATTCAAATACCCTCTCCAAAAATGGGCATCTGAGATGAACACACAGTTCTCTGATGAAGATATACAAATGGCAAATAAATACATGGAGAAATGTTCACTGTCACTGGTTATTTGAGAAATAGAAATTAAAACAATATTGAGATATCATCTCACACCAGAAAGAATAACTACCATCAAGAAATCAACTGATAATAAATATTGGTAAGGCTGTGGAGAAAAAGGAACACTGCTCCACTTTTGGTGCGAGTATAGACTGGTGCAAACACTGTGGAAATCAGTATGGAGATTTCTCAGAAGACTAGGACTGGAAGTTCCATTCAACCCTGCTATTCCCCTCTTGGGTACTTTCCAGAATAAATGAAAAGTTCAAATCACAGTGATATATGTACACCTGTGTATAGCAGCCCAATTTGTAATAACTAAATCTTGGAAACAACCAAGATGCCCATCACCTGCAGAGTGGATGAAAACGATGTGGTATTTTTATACAATGGAGTATTACTCAGCTGTAAAAAGGATGATCTTGAGGCCTTCATAGGGAAATGGAGACAACTTGAGACTGTCCTCATTATTGAAATAAATAAGAATCATATTTATCAATATCACATTACTTCTCTAGTGTAAAAAGTAATAAGAACTGTAGGAGTAATAAAACTCAAAATGTGTAATTGCTGTTGTGAACAAGAGAGGAAAAGGAAGTGCTCTAAAGAATATAACTGCATGCATGCTTAAGTGTGTAGGATGGATAATCATATTACTAAGTTTTTGTTGCATAGTTGAACAGAGCTGTTTTCTTTCTCGCTGTTTATATGTCCACTTTATGTTACTTTTGTAACTTGAACAACTATTTCTAAGAGGAAAATATGTAATTTATCAATTAGTTATTCCTTACTGTTTATTTTCTTTAAAAAATATATTATTTGTACCCCTTTTCTGTTTTTATTTTCTTTAAATAAAATTAAAAATGAAATACTTAGGAATGAATCTAACAAAAGAAGTAAAAGATCTATTCAGTGAAACTTACAGTACTCTGGAAAAAGAAATAGAAGAGAATCTCATGTAAAGCAATTTAAAAGTTCACTGCAATGTCTGTTTTCACACCTGGGTTGGTTTTCAAGGAAATATGAATAATAATCTTAACATTTGAATTGAACTGCACATGAACCTAATACATAAAGAAGGTTTCAAAAGCAACAATAACAAATACAGCAATATCAACTATAACAACACCAGAAGTATCACAATAAGTTACTTCAAAATATGTTATCTAACTGTAACATCCCAAATGGATTGTTAATGGAACAAAAATAAATAGACCAATGGATCAAAAAAGAGAATATGGAAATCAAAGCATGCCCCAGACACTGCTGATTTACTACAAAGTTAACAAGAATACAAAGAGTTTTAAATGTGCATCTCAGGGAGAGATACATTGTCACAGGTAGAAGAAAGATACTATATATTCACCACTAAATAGAAATAGTAATCAGTTTACAATGGACTAAAAACTAAAATGTGGGCATTGAAATTGTAAAAGAAGTCATCGGATTTTTCTATTTCCTTATATATAGTGTAGCACTACTGACAATACTGAATAAATTTTATCAGAAGAAAAGGTGGCTGCAACAGATCAATATAGCTGTTTGTACTAATTCATCCAGGAAAATTATTTCCGTCATTGTGGATTCATTTTTGGAGCCTACATTTGAATTTTTATTAATATTTTATTACATAGGAACTGGAAGCATTTCTATTTACTTTTGTATCACAAATGCCATTTATCTTCACAATGTTTATTTTATCTGCTTAGTTTACTATTAACTCTCATGATGCACAAAAGACAGCTATTTATACTTACAATTCTTTAAGTTTTACTTTAATATTTTATAATGTATTTTAAATTAGTCAACTGCCCTTCTCAATATCCATGAGATGAAAATAAACCTCTTTCAATTTGGCATCTGCATGTGATTTTGCATTCTGAAGGGCTAGTGAGATAATCTGGAATTCACAAATATTTTATTTGGATATGAATGTTTGCATATCATGAGAAGCTTCTATTCAAATTTTAAGTGTTTTTCAAGAGGGAATGTGTACTTGAAGCTTATTTTTCAAACATCCTAAAAAGTTGGACTTTAAGGAGAAAAAAATATATATATACTGGGACTCAAGTTCATGACCTCATACTTGTCAGGCAGGCACTGAAGACACTGAGCTAAAGCCCCAGGCCAGTATTTTCATTTTGGTATCACTAGATATTTCTTTTTATTTCATACACTTATGAAACATATTTTTCTTTTCTTCTCTCTTCCACAACTTGTTCTGCTTCTGCATTAGTATTTGTGATTTGATTTCTTAAAAATTATTTTTAATTCAAAATGCTGTTTTATATTAACCCCAATAGTGTGTACCTCCATAATTTTAACAGCTACCATATATGTAAAGCACTGTATGAGATACATCAGATAATTTAAAACATTGGAAAATTTCCTATATTTTCAGTAAATAGCCAGTTGTTTTATTAAATATTTACTAGGCTCCAAATGTCCTGTGCATTCCATGTAATAACATCAAAATGCCAAAAATAAGCATTGTTCTCAGTTTTTAGTGTTTCTTTGCTTTTGTTGACATGAAAGGATGAATAACCTACATGGGTAGATTTTCTTCTGAGAAAAAATCACTATTTTAATAGTGATATTAACACATCCAACTCATGTCTTCCATACTGAACTTCATCCACCTCTCTATTTTTATTGTGGGCATCTTCTTACAAAGTCTCTAAGTTATCCTGTCTGGTGTTGAGCTCTGGTCCTCATGGCTCCATTCATAAGTGGGGTTTCAGGCAAGCTCAATGCGCACAGAACTTCTGAAAATATGTTTAAATGAAATAATATATCATAAAACAAATACAGCTGCATTTTCAGAACAGAATAATTTTGATTTTACACCTATTTTCATAAATATAACATAAATTTTGTGTAAATTACAAAGTATGATTTTTGAAAATGCAATTATGCAATTATTTTTCTTTTTGATTCCAAATATTCACACCTGGACCATTTTTGAGAACAGATATGAGCTTTGGCCAATGAATTATACCTCATGGTTTTTACGTTTAACTCATTTATTTGAATTATTAGCTGAAAGATACATATATTGAAAACAAGATGGTTTCATTCAATCCTTTTTTCTGAACATTCTCAATCCAAAAGAGCCATCTCAGGACAGGAAAGTTCATTGTACAATCTATTTTCTTCTCAAATCTTGAATAGCTTTGTTCTGTCCTCTAACTGGTTTTTAATTCATCAGTATATGTGTAAAAAACAAGTAGGCTCAAATTTAAAAGCTATGAAGTTAGTGGATATACTTGTTATTTTTATATCATGTGTTTCAAAACCATAAGTCTTCTGAATTATTTCACCAAGGTAATGATTTATATTTTTATTCTAGTTAATTAAGATGTACTTCATAGATACAGTTTATGGAAATATTCAAAAATTGTTTCTGTTTTCATAATGAGTATATAAAAATCTCAGTATTATTTATGATATTTAATCTGGGAATTTCTATTTCATTAAATTAATAACTGTTTTCCTGCATAAAGTGTTTTTGATTGGGAATTTTGTCATTCAACTCTTTTAGTATATCACTCAATCTGGCCTTCAAGGCAGTGTTTTTTGTTTTTTATTATTAAAACCCACATTGTTTAGTACACTTCTTGTCAGTTTTTGGTTGTTGTTTGTTTCAGTTGTAGAATTCTTCCATGACAGTTCATCTGCTTTTATTAAGCTGATCATTGTACAAAATTCACATATACCAACTGCGTCACAAGAAGAATGTAATCATTATATCTTGCAAACATATATAAATAAAAAGCAAACTCAGCAGGATAAAATGAAAAGTAAATTGTTCTACTGCCCCCAAAATTGGCAAAGTAATGAGTAGACATTTCTCATTGGAAAAAAATGGTCAACTGGTATATGAGTAAGTGTTCAGTCATAAATCATTAGGAAATATAAATTCAAACCTCAGTGAGATATCACATCACACCTGTTAGAATGGCTCTTGAGGTGATTGGGAAATGACCAAATGTGACTCATCAGACACTATTGGTGGGAAGGTAAATTGGTATTGCACCTGTGAAATTCAGGAGGGAGATTCCAGAAGAAATTAAAAATGAAAGTATCATATACTTTCATTAGCATGCCTTAGGCATTAGCATGTGAAGTGTGAAGTTTAGTGAGTATATATCTAGAGGAAACTAAATCATTATTTTCAAGTGATAGCTATACTTCTCTGATTATTGAAACATTGTTCACATTGCTTAGGATACATAATCTCATTAAGTGGCCATCAATGGTTGAGTGAATACAGAAAAGTTAATATGACAGTACTTTGAAAAACTATTCCATCTATTTGGGAGTGGTGGAGCATGCCTAAAATTCCAGTACTCAGAATGCTAAGGCAGAAGGATCACCAGGACTTGAAGGCCAGGCTACCCTACATAGAGAACTCAATGTGAGCCTTAAATACATAGTGAAATCCTGCCTCAAAAACAAATGAACAAACAAAAACAAAATATCTACCCCATCTTGAAAAATGAGAATCTGTCATTGTGAATCATTTACTCAAACAGTGATGATTTTATATTACAAGATTATTATCCAAGTGCAAAGGAAGAATACTGCAGGATCTCAAGGGTACGTGGGATATAAATCAAGTTATGTCAATAAGCCGAATATTGGTACTTGTGACCAGGGCCTGTGGTGCATTTGGTAAATCTCCTGTCAAGTAGTAGTAAGTTCTAGGGACATAACTTAAATCACCATAAGTAGGGTCCATCATGGTGTTATATTTCTTATACTTTTGAATATGGCTAACATCATATAGAAGTGTTTAGCAAATATATATATATATATATATATATATATATATATATATATATATTTATATATACACACACACACATATATATATACACACATATCTCAATTGTATAATTCTTTGTCTATAATTATATGTAATTT
>PVJX010041304.1:0-14709 GCA_004027295.1 Dolichotis patagonum
CGCCGCGCACCGGGAGAGCTCGCCAGCCATGGTGTGGGCTGGCGGGTGGCAGCGCGGGGGGCGCGGCCGCTCGCTGCTGCCACCTGCTGGCCGCGCGGGGGGCGCGGCTCCGAGGCCCCGCCCCGCAGGGCTTCTGCCTGGGTCCTGGGGTGGTGGGGGATGGAAGAAGGGACCCTGAGGGCCCAGGGCCACAAAGGGCTGCTTGGGCGCCTGTTTTCCCTGCGTGGGTCCTGCGTCTCCGTGCCAGACGGTGATAGGAGAGAAGGTTGTGGCTGGGAGGAGCGGTGAAGGAAAGGTTGGCTTTGCAGGCCGACCAGTGCCCCCCAGGCCTGGTGCTGAGCAGGGGGTGCTGTCTGGAGCAGGCCAGTGCGTGTCTGTCTGGTCTCCCTGGACTGTGGAGGGCGGCGGCTGGCCCAGTGCGCGAGATACTGCGCATCCCTCCACAGCCACCTTCGAACTTATGTCCCCACTCATACTCTTTATATCGCTTGTCACCTCTTCTTTGCTAGAACTCCGGGAAAGCCTGAGTGTTGCTAGTAAGGTTCAAACCCTGTCCCCCAGTGCGCAAACAGGGCGTGACGCTGTGGTTTTCACAAAATGACCCATAACTTTTCCAGCTCTAAAATTATGCAGCTCTCAGGGCGCACCTCCACCCTGACCTACTCGGCTGAGGAAAACGGGCGTGCGGCTTCGTGACTAACTTCACGGGCCACGTCAGATTTTATGGTCAACTAGCTCTTCCCTCAAATTATTATTTTTTTGGTAATTAGGTCTTAAAGGTGTGTATTACCGACATTTGCTTTCTAAATATTTTTAATCACAAGTGACCAAAATAGGGTGGGGTTCTTTACATTCTTGTGGCTACTGACTCTGTCACCTCCTGAGCCTAATTCATGGTCACCGAAGCATGACATTTGAGTGTTGAAAAACAAGACTGGGATAATACACAATCCCTGTCCCTAGAATGACTTAATTAGAGTATGTGTGGAAGCAAAGAGCTGTAAACACTCACTCCCTCAACGCATGGACAAAGCAACAGTGGGCCAGAGAGGACCGACTCTCTGTGCTGGCGCACACGACAGCATCTTGAGGCTGATCTGGACTGGATCTCACGCCTACCCCAGCCCGCTGTGATGCTGGGGTGTGTGGATAAGGAAAGACGACCGCCCTCTTAAAGCTGGAGAAAGAACACCTCTTAGATAAAACGTTTCTAACTTATACAAGGTGGAAAAAATTGGTACAACGCATGTCCTCCAAATATGACAAAAACCAAACAATCTTGTGATAAATCAAGGCATCAGTAGACTTGAAACATATTTCGATTTTAAAATTAGGATTAAGATTTTTTTCTAATGGGTGGGAACAAAAATAATCCTAATCTCTTCACAATTGTTGTCAAAATTTATTATGTATAACAAACACCCGAAGGCTATCTGGGCTCCGGATTCTCTTGCTTAGGAGTTTAAGCAGGTGTCCCCGGGGATTACTTTGTAGGCAGCTCACTGCTACCAATAAAGGCAGAGACCTACAGTAGCTTTGGAAACAATAAGTGATTATTGAATATTGAAATTATTCCAAAAACTCTCCCTAGACATTCAGATTGAGAGTCCTTATTCAGTTCCCAAATTGTAGGCAACTTTCTAGGTTCTAATATTCGTAGAAAAGATATTTTTTTCTGGGAGAAAGTTCAGATGAATCAGATATATAAAATTAACAAGCCTATTTCATGAATATTTTTAATTATCGCCTGCAGCCTGAGTATTCAAAACTTTTCAAATTATAGGACATAGTCAAAAAGATCACATTCGTTGATATAACTAGTCACTGAACAATCAACTAAGGAAACATGAATTAGGTAAGCACAGTGCTGGCTCAGATCCTGTCTCCAGCCTGGCTAATTTTGAGTCCCAGCTCTATCATTGCTTACTAGCTGCATGACCTCGGGCAAAATACTCAGCCTCTTTATAAGTCTTCCATTTTTTATCTGTCAAATTGGTATAATGACAGTACTTACCTTGAGGATTGTTGTATGTGTTAAAATATTTAGTGTAATGCATGTCAAGTGATGACTTGATGTTTGCTAATCAGTATTACCAGTGCCTCACATCTACCCTCAATGACAATTCTGTCATTTCCTAGTTAGGGAGTTCTGCTGGGCTTTTCCACAGGATAGTGGCCATAAATTCCACAGGATAATGGCCACAGGATAGTGGCCACAGGATAGTGCCCTCTAAATTGTCCAACTATAAGAAACTGACCCATTCTTCTCCTATAGAGCTCCTTTTAATAATGTATCTAGCTGCTTGCCAGTGAATTTGGCTCATAGGAGGAACCCCTGGCCTTGGACCACTTTAAAAGGTTCAAGTAACTTCCACTGGGGAAGCAACCTCATTTCCCTCACATAGTTATGTAAAGATTGGAAGAAAAGGGTTAAGGGAAACTTAAAAAGCTGTCCCCATGAGGATGTCTACAACAATCGGAGGGGAAGGATGCGGGAGGAAGCTAGGGGTGGGGCTGTGGGGTCTGGGCTGTGGAAATCATCAGGGGAGCCTCGAGCCTGGGTTCGCTCCTTGCAGGAGCACACAGACTGAGACCACAGGGCGGAGGGCCCCTTTGTTTGGTAGTTTATTTTGGACTTGGAGACTCTAGATGGAGATAAACACTTTCTACTCCAAAACAGGCAAATAATCCCATTTGTTGGAAGGCGGTGTGGCAAAAAGGGAGACAAATTCTCTACCTTTTTTGAGGGAAAAGAGGAAGACTTTTGGGGCGAGTTTCACTCGAGGCCACTGCCACAGCCTGCCAGGTTGCTGCCAGGTTGTCCCCTACACCTCTCCTCTGCACAAACACGCCCCTCCCTCCTAAGGGACTTCCCATGCCTGACCAGGGCATCTCCTGTTCTCCTTTGCACTTTGGGCCCCACTGCATTGCTCGCACTGACTGGCACAGCCTTGGGCCCTAACGTTTCTCCCCATCTGCCTTTCTGTCCCTCCCATCCGGCTGCATCCCACACTTCTCTCTGCCTCATCAGCTTGGCCTCTCAGTCTGCCCGGTGCTGCTCCTGATGGCTGACATGTATAGCTCTCATTTATCCTGATGTTCATGTGTACTCCTTCCAGGCCTTGGTGTGGGGACAGCGGAGTGGTGCTTGTGAATTTCACATTTTCATCCCTGGAGTATTTGAATTCCTCATCAAGAAGGAGGACTTCCAATTTTATTTTTAAAAGGTATTTAGCTAACAACATAAGATGGATGGACATATGGCATAGTAATCATGATGTGTGGTTAAATAAGAAAATAGAAGAATACATACAGTATCTTTTAAGGGTAATTTATATATTATATATAAATGTAATACTGTATATAGAATACATATTATACACAAAGTAATTAAGTCATTTTTCTCACACATGGAATTCCATATAGATACCATATATGTAGATGTCTTTCTGTATCTTGGAGTTCCACATCTACTCGTTCAACCAAATGGAGATTGAAAAAATTTGAAAAATATTGCATCTGTATTGAACAAGTGTGGACCTTTTTTCTTGTCATGATTCCTCAAACAATATAGTAAAACAAGAATTTACATGGCATTTACAATGTATTCAATATTGTAAATATTCTAGAGATGATTCCAAGTATATGTGATGATATGTACAAGTAGTATGTAGACACTATGCCGTTTCATTTTATAAGGGATTTAAGTGCCAGTGGATTTGGGTATGCAGGGGAAATGAATAGGTACTCAGGGCTGAACCCAGGCCCTGCTCATGTTGAGGGGTGACTGTCTCTAACACGCAGTAAGAGACCCTGACCGACATATCTTTTATTACCAGACCCTGGGATCAAGGTGAATTTCTGGGATATAGATGTAAGGTTAACAAACTCACTTTTACAAGGACAAGAGTGGGGTGATATTGGCAGACATTTGAGGAAGAACTATGGTATTCCTTAATGTTTTTTGTTTATCCTCCAACCTTTAATTGAGCGTCTCTTCTGTGCCAGGCTCTGAGTGCAGATGTGGAGAAAGAGACGGCGCATCCATGAGCACACAGACTTAGGGTTACCATCTGTGTCCTACGTGAAAAGAGACAAAGAAAGAGCCTAAGAGCAGAGCACCTAACCTGAACAAGATATGTGTGGGTTCATATGGTGAAGGAGAAGAAGCAGCCATTTTCAGAGCTGGCTCAGGGTTAGGGATCAGGGAAGGAAGACAGGGCACAGGACTAAGGAACAAAAGAAAGATCCACAGGCCAGAGGGAAGGCAGGACCTGACGCCCTGACCCGTGATGGCTCTGTGTGGAATGTGGCTGTGGAAAGCCACATGTAGGTTGATTGGGCTTGGGATTGAGATGGTTTACAGGCTAGAAGGTCCCTGTGTGCAAGTGGAGAAGCAGCCCCGGCACAGTGAGATCAAATGGTCTGGATTAGAGCCCTGTCCACTTCTTCCAGCTGCGTGACTTTAAGCAAGTGACCTAACCTCTCTAAGCAATAGATTCCTTGCATGTGAAAAAGGGATCTCAACAATGCTTCCCTCACTGTGGGAACCAAAAGCCTCAACCAGCACAAGGCTCAGCGATGCTGGGCTTCTGTCTGTAAATTCAGCTGCTGTTTGCAGCGGGACAGCCTAATGGATTGCAAGGTGACCTTCTTTGGGCCCGAGTCTGTATAGAAATAAATGGAAGCTCAACTAGATGACTCCTGGGGCCCTGTTCACTCTAGTACTGGCTGTAAAATCCATTAGCAGCAGCCCTGTGGCTGGAATTTGGCTGGTTTCTGCAGAGACCCAGGCTCCGAGGCAATGGACCCCCCAGGAGATGATTTTCCTCATGCTTCCTAATTCCATGCCTCCCCCTCCTGCTGTGGGGAGCCCTGAGACCCAGGTGGAATGGGCAGGTCCCCACCCTCTTTTTCTGCAGGAAATAACTGCCGATGGGGCTCTGTTTTTCCTCTTGTTCCTCACATTGTTTGGTGGATAAATGTTGAAAAAACAAAATCAAAGTGGTTCCCAAGATGGTTGGAAGGCTGCTGGGGGGAGACAAAGAAACTGGCTTTGAGATCAGAGAGAGTTGGGGGCTGCCATAGGGTGCCTTGAGCAGACAGTCCCGCTGTGAGGTTCCGCTAAGGCGTCACATGTGTCCGTCCAGCGACTCAGCTCCCTTCCTGACAGCCCCTTTTTTAGTGTGAGGAAGGAGCTGGGTGCCACCAGGTGGGGACAGAAATGTGCGAGACCTGAGCACTGGACTCAGTCCTGCCATTCCCTTAGCCCACAGTCTGTGAGCTCAGTTCCTTATTGGTAGAATCTATCTGAAAGGATGTCAGGAATATTCTGTCCTAGTCCTCTGGGTGATAGACTGGAGGTGAGTCCTCCTCCTCACTCGCCGACATCTTCCTTTTTGCCTTCTTTTATTTTTCTTTTCTTTTCTTCTTTTTTTTGAGATAGGGTCTAACTATATAGTTCAGGGTGGCCTCAAACTTACTGTGTAGCTTGAGGTGCCCTTGAACTCTCGGTGATCCTCCTGTCTCAGTCTCCAGAGTGCTGGGATTACAGGTGTGCGCCACCACACCTGGCTCTGCTTTCAGTCCTGCTTGTACTGCCCTCTCAGCCTGTTTCCCTTGCATAAAACTGGGCATTTCCTCAAGTTCCCTGAAGTCCCGCTTCTCCTTGAATCCCTCCTCGAGCTTCTCTAGCCCGGACTTGTAGGTTAGTCACTAAGGGTCCTCACTTTATCTCATGCCCCATGCCCCCTTGGTTCCCTGAACAGAAGAAATTCCTGGCTTTTGGTGAGTTTGTCCCTCTTGGAAACTCTGCACACGCTGTCCCTTGTATGCGGTTTGGCCTTTTTTCCTGTTTCTTTTTCGAGCTGGACTGTCTTCATCCCTAGGTCCTAGTTCAATTGCCATTTCTCTAGAGAGGTCTTCCATGACCGTCTAGTCGCAGTTCCCCGCACAGGTTCTTAGTCGGTGGAGTACAGGCCTTGCACAGCATGTGGGCTCTCCCCATTATTTTTATAGTTCAGTGAATTAATCCCATACCCTTGTCTCCCAGGTCTGATTCTCTTCCTCTTTAGTTACTTTAATGTTCTTTAAAACCAAAGTTCTATCTCTAAATATGGTCTTCTAACAAATGTGTTAGAACTGCTGAGGGGACATCATGCCTCTCCTGGTTTTTCAGGGTTACAAGTGGGTCTCTAGGGCCACAAGGAAAGGAAGTCCAATATTGCCCTGTGCAAGAGACAAAAATCAGGGGTCAGAACCTCTAGGTTCCAGCTGGTCCTCATTTCTTAGTCATCTGATGTTGGGTGACTAATGTGTTCTTTTTGTCACAATCTACTCAGCTGTGATGAATGACAGTACTTATTGCACATTGTTAAAATATATGTTATAATTATCCCTTTTCTGATATACCCCAGGGCTGATCCAGGAATTAAGTAAACTGTGGTTTGTAAACCAAAGTATATGCAAAGTTGGTCGTGGTTACTTTTCCTTCATCTCGTTATATATTAGCAATACAGGCTCAGGAATTTATAATTCATACAGAATTTCCAAAAGGTGACATCATACCCTCTAATAGGCATGAAAGGCAAGGAAAAGGGCAGGCAGACATTATGGCTAAGTACATAAATTCCCACAAATTCCCTCTAACCTCTGAAAGGGGATCAGCCCTCTACTTGTGAGAGAACCCTACAGGTTTAATACTCAAGAGTTTTAGGATACAAGCACTGCAAGTGTTCCTGGAGTCCATCAAAACTAGATTCTCCATTATACACAGTCTCAAAGAAGTTAGGAAGTAGCTGAAGTCACACTGTCAGTCCAGTGAAAGGGCTAGTCTCTGAGATCTAGACAACTGGGAGGTGCTTAGAGATTTTCATGGTCAAGTCAGCTTCTATTTGAGAATTACACTGAAGGGTTGAATCTCCCACCTACTAGAGAGGAACTTTATACTCACAGGGGTGTGCAAAGAGGAAATACCATTGTAGCACTTTGTGTAATACAAAAAGAACTAAAAACAATTTGCACTGCAATTCATGGGGAGATGAACTGTGAAATATTACCCAGCAATTATAAAAGTGAGGTGGGTTTGATGTAGTAACCTGGACAGCCATTTGAGGGCTGTTGCCTGGTGAGGACGAAGAACCATTTGCAAAACTGTTGTGAATATTTGCTGCAGTGTATTAAAGAGAGCCCAGAAAAGTCAGATTATGTTTTCTAGGTGTAAACGTGACTGCATCTGAAGACCTAAGAAATGGTCTGGAAAAGTATCCACCATGCTGATAATAACAGAGTTTAAGTCCAGGTGAGAGAGAGGTGTGTTTTGGCAAGATGACCAAGGTTGGGGGAAAGGAATTGAAGAGGGCATTAGGCACAGGGACCATATTTTATATTTCTATTTTTCAAGAAAGGCAGTGCATTCATAAACTGCCATGTAATTAAAATTAATCGTAATGATTGAGCATCAGCCTAGGCTGTACTGAGCCCTTCCCCAACGCCGGCAGCTCTGACTCACAACTGATGTGTCTAGCTGGCTGAAGGGAAGGGCGAGGCCCCGTCCATCTCAGCTTCGCACTGTGCGCTCGCTCTAAGCAGGGGGCGCCCTTGGCCTTGGAGGCTGGTTCCTTGCAATGCTCCGTGAGCACAATGTGTCCAGGGCCTGGTGTGGCACCTCCCAAATTCATCCTGGTGACTTAGTGTACGCTCTGTGACAGAAGGGCCTGCACAGAACAGCTGACACAAAACCATAGGGATCCAAAAGCTCCAGTTCTCACCTGGTCCCATTTCCACCTACCAGGCCAGGGAAGGTCGGGGAGAGTGTGCAAGGCCCAGCATCTTGCCTCTCTCTGAGCCTCCTCGCTTACTCTGTTCCGCCGATGGGCTTCCCTTCTACTCACGCTGCCTGCTATGCTGGCCTGTGTGCTCACGGTCACCGTTCATTCTGCCCAGGATGTCCTCTCTCTCAGTTCCGGTAACTGGGTCCTTCTCCTTTGTCAGGTTTCATGTCTGGTGGATGTCACCTCCCAGAGTGGCCTTCCTAGTCCTATTTTCCCCATTGGTTCCCCTCTGTCACAATGTGCTGTTTTGTTTCTCTGAGAACACAGGCACCGTCTGGAGTTGTGTTTACTCTGCTTTGTGTTTGCTTGTTGACTGTGTTGTCCACTTCAGTGTAAGCATAGAAGAATCAGGCCCTTGCCCTGTCTTTCTCTATAGCCCAAATGCCAGGCATGGTTGGTGGCATATAGTAAACGCTCAGCAAATGGTACTTGAATGAACAGATAAACAAGTACAATAAGAAGGGTGGGCTTGGAGAAGAACTCTAAAATTTATTTTAGCCATATAGGTTGGGAATGTAACTTGCGTGTCAGAAAGGATTGGTGGGAGGGACAATCCATGGTTCCTCTACTCAACTTGGCCACTGCAGGCTGAAGGGATGGACCTAGTTACTTATTCATTAAATACTTTGATTTGCTTATCTGTGAGATGGAGGACTTGGATTAATGTTTCTTTTCAGCTCCACACTTTTACTATGCCATAAAATACAAATGGTTTCAGTCCACCTGTTCAAATTAAGATACACTTTTGCACTTACATTTTTGAATACTGTACTAATATCAATTTGGATGTTTAAAACCCATTTTTCTCTTTCTCATAAAAATGGAATGTGCAGTGTGTGGCAATGTGGTCTCTGGTGCATTGTAACATGAAGCCCTTTATGCAAAATTCATTATTGAATCAAAGACTGTGGCTTTCTTTGCTCCTTCCTTTCTTTGCGCTCCAAATAATTTTCAGCTCTGCCACCTTGCAGCAGACAAAACGCTGGGCCTCTTGTCATTGGGGCTGCTCTCTGCATCTGACTATGTGGCATGTGGAAGAGAATGGAATATTTATTCCTGAACCCCTCATTCAAGCATGCAGAGCAGAGATTGAAAAAGGTGAGCTCCTGACTTTCCATCCAGCACAAAGGAGTTAGGTCAGCTTGGTCTCTGGGGCCAGGTTCTGATTTCAGTTCGAGTCTCCACCTCTCTTTGAGAGGTAACTGATCAGGTGTTGATCTGAGAGCCAGAGGCCAGCAGCATAATAATACCTTCTTTTACTGATAGCTTGCTATCTGCCAGGCACTGTGCAAAGGGCTTTGCGCATATTACCTCATTTAATTTTAGTTGTTTTGGGATCCCTGTAAGGCAAGAATTGTTACTGCCGTTTTCCAAAGAAAGAAACAGAGGTTTGGAGAGGAAAATTCAAATGTCTTAGCTGGTATAGTGGTGGAGCCAAGACTTGAACCCAGGCTGTGTGATAAAGAGCTATCTTTCCTCTACTATATACCAGTACTCGTACAGTTACAGCACGTGTTTCCTGGAATGTGATTCTGACTCTGCCGGGAGATGACATAGCTAGTAATAGCAATCCCTAATGTGCAAGTCTTTAATCAACATTTAAAAGCAAAGTTCACTATTAGATTTAAAAAGAATTATGCTGTAAGTTAAGCACTGTTCATTTCTTTGGTGAATATGTAAGCTCTGGCTATATGCCAGGAGAATGTATATACCTTGCTGCTCCAATGGAGAGACAGTCTCTTACCTGGAACTTATAGTCATTTGATGTTTGAGGAAATTAAAGCTGAGAAAGTTTGAAACATATGCCCAGACCATTCAGGTTGTCATTGGCCAAAATGGCACTCAAACTCTTCCATTGAAGACCTCAACTACTCAACTTTCCTGTCCCATGAAAAGCAAGAACTCTCAATGGTTTCCATTTTGAATGGCTGGCTATCTGTAATCTTTTTCTTGATCTGTAGAAATGTTTTTAAAAGTCATTCAGTAAGGTGCCAAGGACATTGATGAGTACAGTGGGATGACTCCGCAGTGAGTAATTCCTTGTCATGGGCATTGCCCTGTGTGTTGTGGGATGCTTAGCAGAACACTTGGTTTCTTTGTCAGTAGAACCTAGATGTGATAACCAGAAGTGTCCAGATATTTTCAGATGTCCCAAGGAAGCCCTGTCTTCCCTTGTCCAGGACTCCTGCAATAGAGAGAAGATTAAAACAAAGCAAAATGCTTATAAAAAACCTTTTCAGCTCCAAACCAATGATAGTTCTGTCTTCATGTGACTCCTATTGCATTAGGGTTAGAAGCTTAAAATTTCTTTTTTTTTTAAATTTTAAAAAGCCAAAAAAAAAAAAAAGAAAGAAAGAAAGAAAAAAAGAAAGAAAGAAAGAGAACAAAGCAAAACAAAAGACACAAACAATATAGAACCTTAAAATTTCAATTTGTAAAAATAATTCTTGGAAGGATTTAGGAGCCTGGAATTGTGGAATGATCTCCAGGTGAGTATGAAATTAGGTGATAGGCATGGTTTACAGGTATGTACAAAAAATGTGTCTTTAAACACAAGTTATCTTCAGGAAAGAAGCTAACAGTGAGAGGCAAGGAATTAAGGGATCTTGTCTTAGTTGCTTTTCTCTTGTTGTTGAGACAAGCGCCTGATGCCCAATGTGAAGCAAGGAAAGGTTTATTTCTTACAGTTTTGGAGGTGTCAGTCCATACTCAGCTGGCTCCAAGGCAGGGTGGCATGGCATGGCAGCCATTCATGGCCACCACAAACAGCAAGAATGAACAGGGCAAAAGAGAGAGCAAAGCACATCTTCTTCCCACCCTTACACTGTGTGCCAGCTCTACCCCTGGGCAAGTGCAGCACTCACACCACCAATGCCAGCACCAGACAATGAACCAATCATGAATGCCAGGCTCAACCATGTCCAAGATTGCATGAGGCTTGGGAGGGCCATTGGAACACAAACCATAACAGATCTACAGCTCTACTGCCCCCATCTCATACTGACTTAGGGCCTTTATCCATGGAGAAGAATGGCAGAGGTTATATGGTGACACAGGCTATGCCCTCACTACTCAGAGTGTGATCCATGACCTGGTGGCCAGGCATTTTACAGGGGAGCTTACTAAAAAAAAAAAAAAAAAACCCATAGAAACTGAAGCCCTGCCTCAATCCATAGAGATTCAGAATTTGCATTTTAATAAGACCCCCAACTAGCATGTATGCCATTTAAGGTTTGAGATACAGCAGTCTATGTTATTAAAATGCACTTCAAGAACTGAAGCGAACTAACATATGGTATTTAACTGATCCTCTCTCACTTTCATTCTTGTTGATGGGACATGTGTGGATGGTAAGTTTCTCTCACTTGTTTGCACGACCTCTATAAAACGTGGTTCTGTGTAGGTTAGAAGTATCCTAATCTTCCTTTTTAAGCAGAGTTGCTGAGGGCGGAGGTGAGTTGGGGGTTAATGGTGTGCTATACTGTGTGTGTGTTTCTGATTCATGCTATTAAATTTTCAGGGATAAAGCTGCTGTGTGTGATTCCTCCTCAGTCTGCTCTCCTCCTGGAATATGTGGGAAGCTCTATCTCTGCCAGTTACAGGATCAAAGGTTTAGGGAAGTTGCATGACTTCTCTGGGACAGTGTGTTCTTCCCTTACACCAGGGTGAAACACCTCCTTCGCAGCCAGGTAAGGAGGTAATGAATCACAACTTTGCAGGCGTTTTGGGCACAGAGACCTTCCCTTCAGAGGTCGGTGGTTACCTGTGACCACAGTACAGTAGTAGCTGTGAGGAATCACAAAGATCTCTGTGGATTTTCTGTGCCACCCAATTGTCCTGACTATGCTGTCCCCTGCTGGTAAAGCGTTTAATTAATTTCATTGTGGATCACGAGATGAAAGGAAACTGGCCTTGAAGACCCCTGAATTCAATACTATCTCTCCTCCCTGTGAAAGGAACCCCTGAGGTAATATTTACTAATATTTCAGCTAATCAGAATCTCCTGGGAAGTAGGTAATAAAATTCCCAGGTGCCCTCCCTCCAGGGATTCTGGTTCATGGGCTTTGGCAAAGTCTGGAAGCTGAGTTTTAAAACTCTGCACAAATGGGCTGGAAGCACAGACAGTTTCAAGGGCAGAGCCCATGTGTGTTTCTCCACATCCTGGGGCCGTCTCCTAACTCACTGGCTGCCGTGGGTCACAGACGATGACGAGTGGCCTCAAGCTGTGTGTTAGGTACCCCACACCCAAACGCCAGGCTGCAGATCTGGGCACACCACTTGCAGAGGGACTTGGCCAACATCTTCCAAGCAGCAAGACCAGAATTGTGCAGAGACTCACAGGTATGTTGTATAAGGAAAGATGAATGGGAGGGGCCAAAGAGAAATGTTTGAAATGCTCAGGGTCACCCATGGAAACTTATTGCTAAAACTCCAGGAAAGGAAAGAGACACACCTGTATTTTCTTTATCGTTAAAATACATTGATTAGACAAGCATGGTGGCACACACCTGTCATCCCAGCACTTAGGATGCTGAGGCAGGAGGATCATCATGAATTTGAAGTTACCTTGGGCTACAAAATGAGTTCAGCGTCAACCTGAACTGAATAGAAGATCCCTGTCTCTAAAAAACAAAAAGCAAGAACCAAAAACTATCTAAAATACACTCATTAGCCTATGCAGTCTAATATCACAATGCTGAAAAAAAATTGAGGATATAGTCTCAGTTTTACATTTCTAAAGTAACTTTCAAAACTCAAGCTTATGGAAACTGTCAGCCAATTCAGGAGGAAGGGGAGAGATATGTGGCCAGGCTGCCCTTGGTCTGAGGCAACTGGAAGAAATCTTTCTGTCTCTGAGGACAGGCAGATCTGGTTTTACTTGGATGTGTTTCCTCGTAGGCTTTCTGGTTGGAACTGAGATTTTATCTCTGCCAGGGCTGCAGGCGTAGCCTGCTCACCTGGAAACTTTTCCTCCTCACTGCCCTGTGTGTTCCAGGGGCACAGATAGTACCTGAAGCCAGCAGAAGGGGACGCACGTACGCAAACCCATGTACAGTCTCTGCACAGTTAACACTTCCCAAGCACTTGTAACACCTCTTCGAATCCTCATACTTATTCTCTGAGATATGCCATTTTCTTGGCTTCACTAAATAATCACAATAGCAATAATAACAGTATTTTTATTTACACAGAAGTTAAGGACTGTAGCTGGAAACTGAGAGAGACAGCATTTGAATGGAAGACTCTGACCCCAAAACTTTTGACTCAGTTTACAGTAGTATGAGGAGGAAGTTGGGCCAGGGACGAGATTTTCACTAGCGTATCAGCCAGCAGTTGACTGTAGAGTTTTCTGTGCAGTCTGGAACACAAGTCCGTGGCTGAGGTGGGAATCAAGTTGGCGGGAAGTGACCCTCTGTGTAATCTGTGCTACTTCTCCTTGTCATCTGCTCCGGGATAGTCTGGGGGGACCTGAGTGTGGCTTCATGGTGTAACAACATGGAGGGGCTCTCTTATGGGTCGATCTCCACAGAAGACTTGGCTGGAAGTGACATGTGGTCAAAGAGAGGGCAGTATTGAGACTGCGTCTGCAGGTGACGATGGGACAATGGGGACATTTTCAGGAGATACACCCACAGAGCCCCTCCACGTTCTGTAAAGGTCACATTCCCATTCTGTAAGGGTTAGCAGGAAACCGTGGGAGAAACTCACTTAGTACATGCTGACTCGGTATGTGCTTGCGGCAGAAAATACAGTATCTCTTGATTTCCTCCCTCTTCCTTTTCAGATACCGTGGCCCTCATGCTTGGATGGGACATTGGCACCAGTCTATTGATGCATCAACCTAGGAGGAGCCACTCGGTCACCCTGCCACCAGCACCTCTGGCCCTCTGAACTTGGCAGTGAAGTGCTCCTCCTCCCTCTCTTCTTCCACCAACTTCTTATTTCCTTATATATTTACATATTTATAAATCTGCAATGATGCATGCACAAATAAATTACTATTGTAAAAACTCAAATAATGCAAAGAACCTTTTAAAACATGATAGTGTCACTGGGCGTGCTGGTGTACCACTGTAATCCCAGGACTCTTGGGAGGCTGAGACAGGAGAAGCACTAGTTTGAGTCCTGCCTAGGAAACTTAGCGAGACTTTGTCTCAACGAACAAACAAACAAACAAACAAACAAAAAACAAAACTGCTGGGGATGCAGTTTGGTGTAAAAGCCTTGGGTTCAATTCCTAGAGGAAAAAACCACACACTGTATCTCTTTTCCCTTTGCTCTATCCCTTGCGACTCCCTTACCAAACAGAGACAGCAGGCTGTGTCCTGCAGCCCTCTTCCCAGCACAGGAGGCATAAGTGCATTGCTGAGAAAAGGCTGAGTCCATCCTACTCACACACGGGCACACGCGCACACAGGCACGTAACACACACACACACACACATGCTCAGTTGAGATTCACTGAATGCGTTCACTTTTTTTCTTTATTCTCCCTTTCCTCCTCATTCATATAATGGTATGTCTTAGGATTCTCTCTGTGACCTATTTCTGTGTAACTCTTCCCTCTGCAGGCATCGCCATGCCTTGCCTCTCTCACTATTTCCAGTGCACAGCCTCTGGTGCCCAGGTGTGAGCGACTCCCCAACAGGCGCTGAGGGGGACTCACGGGCTGGATGGGCCCTGCCTGCCTGTGCCATTTGCTAGGTCAGATGCCTGGAACCTCAGTTTCTCTGAAAGATCCGCTGAGCCGAGAAGAAATTCCTTTGCCTGGGAGGGGTAGGGAGTGTCAGTCCTGGGCCTGGGTCATGAACTCAGCAAACACACACACACCCTCCTACCCAGCCTGCTCCCTGGGGAGCCTGACTCTAAGTCAGAAC
>PVJX010041305.1:0-14728 GCA_004027295.1 Dolichotis patagonum
TTATCTGTTACACCCTCAGTTCCTGGAGGGGCAGTGGCTCCCCCACAGGCTCTTGGCTTCCTCACAGGGTCCTAACTCCCCTCTGTGGGCTCCTGGCTCCCTAAGTTGTAAGGCGAATGCTGGGTGTGGCCACCCCGGAGCCTGTGGAATCTCAGGCAGGCCAGGCCTCCGTGCTTTGTCCCAGGCAGGTCTCCAGGAGTTTCCCTGCGAGTGAAGGGCCTACAGGTCCCAAAGAGTCAGGCCAGAATGTTGGTTTCTGAAAAGTTCCCAGTCCCAAACAGACCTGGCCAAGATGCCAGTCTCCACAATATTCCCAATCCAAACAGCCCGGGCCACTCTGCGGGTCCGAGAGTTTCGGGTCCCAAAGAGACAGGCCAAGATGGTGCTTTCTGGGAGACTTCCTGGGGGTGAAGGGCGGGGCTACGGGCCCAAACAGACCTGGCCCAGATGCCGATCTCCAGACAGTTCCTTGCGGATGAAGGGCGGGCCTACCAGCCCCAAAGAGTCGTGCCAAGATGCAGGTCTGCGCAGACTTTCGATCCAAACAGCCAGTTTTATTCTCTTTAAAAAAAAAAAACATGAAAGGGAAAAGGAGCCCTTCCACCATGGTGCTGGGTGTGCAAGGGACATAAATAGTGTAGTCCTAGTGAAATCAGTAAGGAGCTTCCGCAAAACACTGAAAACAGAGCTACCATTTCATCCAGCCACACAACCCCTCAACGCAGCCCTGCAAAAGTCAAGTCAGCACTGTCCGGAGACGCCCGTGTACCTGTGGTTCACTGCAGCACAGTTCACACCAGCTGAGCTGTGGAAACAGCTTGCGGGCCTGCCAACTGATGAATGAATAAAGAAAATGTGTATATACACCAAGTATTATTCAGCCGTGAGGAATGAAATTGTGCCATTTGCAGGAAAATGATAGAAGTGGAGATCCCTGTGGTAGGCAAAATAAGCCAGACTCAAAAAAAAAAAATGCAAGTTTTCTCTCACATGTAGAAGCTTTAAAAAAAAATGTTAAGAGGAAAGTAGAGGGGAGACTTAGAGAGGCAGGAGGGCAGGGGTAGAGGGAAGAGCAAAGTGGGTCACAGGGTGGAAATTATCCAGACATATTTACGCATGTACACACAAGCCAGGTGAAATCCACTCCTCTGTGTAACCAACATGCAAGAAATAAAACCTCACTGCCACTACTCGGAGACAAGCCACGCTGTCTGGTGCCCTCCACAGAGACCCACAAATCCAGGAGGCCAAAAGCTTGGGTGGGGCCTGCAGTACTTCAGCGACCAAGGGCAAAAGCGGGTGACCTGGAAGACTTCCACCCCTGCCCCATGTTTAGAACCACTCACGCTCCGTGAGCAGCAGGCAGAACTGTGGGTTAACCATGTCGGGTTCACCCCTCACCCCAGGAGGCCAGCAAAGTACAGAGGATCGCAAGGAAAGCCTGCTGGAACTCTTGTGTCCAACTGTGGGCTCCTGGCACTGCCTCTCGTAGAGTCCGAGCATCCCTGGAGCCAGGAGACCAGGGATGGCCGTCCCCTGTCACCTCCCTGTGACAGGCTGAGTGGACACAAGTTCAGGTTCTGCTCTGTCCCTGGCCATATGGGCTCATGCCTGCTCTCGCTCAGAATCACTGCACACATCGGGAGCAGCCACAGAGAAAAGCACTACGAGTGGCCCTCAGGGTCTGAGAAGGCAGGCCCCATCCGGACCACTCTGTTTGGAATCTGAAAGCCCCAGATTTCTTAACAAGGAAACCTAGCATGCAGGGATTGGAACAGTATGGCAGACCGACCAATAGTCAACTTGTAACACCCTGCTGGACCGAGTCGGCGTGGTGCTGGTGTGGAGGGTCCACCTGAGGGTTGTTGCCAGCAGCATAAAAGCAGAACTAGAGGGGATGATGGTGCAGTTGGGTCTCAAGGAGAAGCTTGTCACACTGGCTTCCTGATATGATCTCAGCTGCTCTCATCTTCAGAGGAGCTTGGGACCTCTCTGTCACTGAGGATGGCTGTGGTTCTCTTCAGGGGAGCCCTGGTCTTTACCTTGAGCATCGCTTCCTGGCTCCAGTGCAGATCCCTCAGCCCGCTGGCACAAATCCTTCATCCACTGGCACAGACTTTCTGGCTTCCACCACTGGCCTTTGGGCCTTCCCAGAGCAGATCCTTGATACAGACTTGTGTGAGACATTGTCGTGGGCTCTGGGTCTTCAGCTGGACTCATGCAGGACACTGCCGTGAGATCCAGGCCCTCGGCTGGATTCTCTGGGTCTCCAGTGTGTGGGCAGATCTCCCATATTCTTTTGCATTTGACTCTTTGGGTGAGTCTTATAAAATAATCCTATAAATTATGTACCCTGCCTTGTGACCCCACAACAGGTGGGTGCACATCTGACC
Source organism: Dolichotis patagonum (assembly GCA_004027295.1). Taxonomy (NCBI): domain Eukaryota; kingdom Metazoa; phylum Chordata; class Mammalia; order Rodentia; family Caviidae; genus Dolichotis; species Dolichotis patagonum. The sequence continues at coordinate 2,394 of PVJX010041305.1, forward strand.
TCCAAACTGACCTGCTCAAAATCAGGTGTCACCGTACATGTGAGGGACTGCAGCCCACACCCAGGAGGGAGGGTGCTCACGGTATGGGGGGGAGGTGACACAACCCTCAGGCGGGGCTCCCAGCTTCAGGGTCTCCTTCCTCAGAGCCAGGAAATGTGCTTCAGGGCTGCCTCAGCCAGCAGGACCCTGTGAGCAGAGGATGGGAAGCCTGTGGAGCACTCGACAGTGAAAGCCCAGCCACCCGACAGCAGCTGGGGACTGGAAACTGCCTAGAAGAGCCGCCTGGCATTGCCAGGGGCCTGGCCACCAGCTCTCCACAAGAAACCCCACCTTCTGCTGAAGGGGCCTCGGGTCAGGACACCACTGTTGCTCTCTGAACACGGGGTGTCCCCAGACCCACACCAACTGGCTTGCTGGATCCTGGTTTTCCTCCTCTAATTCCAGAAGCGATGCATGGTTCGCTCTGGTTTTAAGGATGTCGTTTAATACAGTTATGTGTAGTTCAGTCATTTTAAAGGCTTTAACATAAAAATAAAGTTCAGGGTTTTGTTTCTCATTTTGTTTTGTGGTACAGAGGATTAAACCCTGCACATATAGCAATGAGCTATGTCCTTTTTATATATTTTATTTTAAGACGGCGTCAGGTCACCAGGTTGCCCCTGCTGGGCTTGAACTCCTGCCTCTGCCTCCCGGAGTGTTGGGTTTACAAGCACGCACCACTGCACCCAGGAAGTTCAGAGACTGAAGGGGCGTCGCCTGCTCTGGGTGGGAGGTGCGTGGTCACACATGCCGACCTTCCAAGGTCAGACACCACACCTCCGAGTCAGGGTGGCAGAAGCGAGATGAAAGGTGGCTTTTGTCAAAGGATCTTGCTCCTCTTTTTCTCCGTGAGAAACTTCATTCACTTTATAATCTCAGCTTCAATTTTCCTAACGTCAGTGCAGGCCCGACAGTGGCCCTCTATGGACACTCACACACGCGAAGGCTGGCCACCTCTCTAGTTAGCCCTCTCTCTCATCAAGTGGCTGGCTTTCCCTTTCTGCCCCTTCACCTGACAGCTCACTCCCCTGGTCAGTTCTGCTGCCTCTGCTATTTTATTTGCACACTTCTTCTCTTTCTATGTGGTGCTCGGATTTCTTGTTCTTGCTCCATGCTGCTGACACCTTTTCCTTTCCAGTGCTGGTGGTGGGTCCCAGGACTTGTACCCTCGAGGCGAGTGCTCTGCCCCTGAGCTGCACACCATCCATGCCACCCTTCACCTGAGAGTCTAAGCCATCGCTGCTGAAGTTGTTGTCTGTCTGTCCCTCTGGTTCTGTTGCAGGGTTTATGCTGTCCCCCCTGTGGTCTTTGATGGAAGGACACCCTTTGGGTGTCTGGTTATTGAGCCCATGAGCTACTTCTTGGGGGCCTGGGGAGGGCTGAACACCAGGCTCCCCTCCACTGCAGTCCCCAGGAGCTCAAGGTGTGGGCAGAGCTGCGTTCATCCCTCGGCTGTATATCCCACCTCCAATTTCCTCATGGGTCCCGTGATATGTCATGGTGACATCCCCCGCTCCAGGGGGGTGGAGGCAGGAGGAAGGGGCTGCCCTCCCCCAGGGAGACAGGTAGCCCCTGTTCATCTCCTCACTCCTCCCACCAGCAGGGCTATCGTTTTCTGCCTGGTCTGCCACCCTGATGTCTTTGGGCCTTCCCAGAGACTGAGGAAGGTGGCACCAAACTGCCCTATACCAGCCACGGCAGAGGCAGGAGCAGGCCCAGCCAGCTCCATGCCCCCACAGGTCATGTTTCCAGCAGCCTCTCTTCCTTGTTCTCCTCCAGGGCTGCTCTTTTAGGAGGGCCAACTGCACCGTGCCTAGGGAACTCATCCGTCAGGTGCCAGGCCAGCCTTCTCCAGGCTCTGCTCGAGGAAAGGGCTTCGTGAGAGTTTAGAGAAACCAGCAGGTTTGTTTCCTAAAGGCAGTGAAGACGACTTCTAACCTAAAAAAATGAGGCCCCTGCCAGACCTGCCACAGCCCCTAGGATTACGGAATTGAGGATCCACAGAAGAAAATCAGACTCAGGGATCTTCTTCTAATGCAGGTCTCCTGAGTCTTTCCAAACTGGAGCAATCATAGTATTCATGGCCAGCATGGTGCAGAAATGACCTGCTTTCCTGCAAAGGCAACTCATCTTGGATTTACGAATACTGAAAAGATGCAAAAATTCCAAGTATGTGAGATAGAACTGGTGTCATGAAGTAGTTTCCATCCTCCACAGATGCCCAGACAAGTTCCAAATTACCCTAACATTTAGTGTTGTTTTCTAAAGCTTCAGATAAGATTTAAGGGAATCATAAGAACACAGCTGACACAGCTGGCCAGGTGTCCAGCTGAGAGCTAAGCGGGCTCCCTCTGGGCAAGAGGAATGTGACTTCTGGCTCCCTGGTGTCTACACAGCAAGTGTCCTCATCTCGGGGTCTCCTGTGACACCAAGGCAGTGCTGGGGGGAGGAAGTAGAAGAAAAAGCAAAGGAAGAGGTTACGTATGCAACCTACTTCTGGGATGGGATTACTACCCCATCTTCCAGCAGCCTATGAGCTGCTCAGTGGCTAGATGATCTTCTTACCTCCAGCCCCTGCCACATACAATCTGCTCAGTAAATGAGACGGCCAGTGCTTGATGAGCTGAGTCAGTAACTCGACAGTTCTCTATAAAACCAGGGCACCTCTGTTTCTAGATGGGCCATTCTAGTTCCGACCTGTTGACAAACCTTGAGGTTTACTCGACATGCGGTCTAACCATAATGGAACACAGAGCCTCTGAAACTCAATCTTGGAACCAATTTTCAGTGCTCCCCACTTGGTGGACAGATTGCTAGCAATCTCAGCTTCAAGACCAGTAACACTCATAGTGTACCCCTTGAATAAGGAAACACAAGACGCGTGCAAAAACTGGTTTCTTTTCAAGCACTGTGGAAATGATCCAACCTCTTCCCGTAGTTTTTAGAACTGCAGCAATTATTTATACATAAATATACATATGTATTGATCGCATTACTTAGAGAAACACTATTCTTGGAAGGAAGCAATGAAAAAATTGACTCCGACGCTGTGTGAACCTTAACTGAGAAGACGGTCCAGACAGGTTTGCAACAAAGATTGAAGAAAATGCATCCAGCAGAGTTCAAAAGTGGGCACAAACCAAAGGGTTCCCTTCCCTAACCTGCCCCATCAGCCACTGGGGAAGGTCTGCAGCCACGTAGAAGAAGTTATTGAGTCTGTCCAGTAGTACAGGTGCAAACTCTATTGTAGGGATCTAACAACCACCACCAGCAGGGCACAGTGGTGCACACCTATAACCCAGCATTCTGGAAAGCTGAGGCAAGAGGATTGCAAGTTCAAGCCAGGCTGGGCAATTTAGAGAAACCTTGTCTCAAAACAAACAAACAAACAAGCAAAAACAAAGGCTAGGGATGTAGCTTAGTGTGAAGGTGCTGGGTTTCACCCCCAGTACTACCAAAGAAAAGAATTTTAAACAGAGACAGAACCACCATCCCCACAGTGCTGGTTAGCTGCTTCTGAACAACAGCCTGAACTGGATTTCAAAGGAGCTCGTCACTGCTGTCTGCCGCAGGGAGGCAGGCGGGCTGAGACGCCCGAGTGATCACCTGAGCACCGTCAACCGGCACCCAAGACCAACGCACCACCGACCAGGTGTGACGTATGTATTTTCGCATCTGGGTTTCGGTTGTAGGGGGAAGAGAGAGTCTTGCTGTCCTGTGGAAGGGCAGGAGTGGCAGAGCAGACCCCTCACCGTTAAGCCCCTTTCAGCTCGTTTACACTACAGCCTCCTGCAGTCAGGTCTTGCATGGTCTCCCTGTTTACCGTGCGCGCGTGGCGCCCGTGCAAGATGAAGGCTCTGCCCCAGCTCACTGGAATTTTCTGAAGACCCCCAGATGCCAGAGAACCTGTGTGTTTTGTTGCTATTGGCTCAGTGCTGGGGATCAAACCCAGGGCCTGACGCATGCTGGGCAAGCACCTCCCCAAACCTCCAGCTCCAGCCCAGCCCCCAACATCTCATTTCCGCCCAGTGCCTGCGTGGCCCTGGACAGCAAGTGGCACAGCATGAGTCTCGGAAACAAGACCCACTCCTCGCCCTCAACGCATTTGGCCATCTGACGGCGGAACCTTGGCAATGAGGGAATAAACTGTAGCTCAGAAACGGCAAATGAAAATTCCCTTTAAAAAATCAAAGCCAACAGTAAAACCTTTAGCCCAAGGCCACTGGAAAAGCCAAGCAGCCTGGGGGCCGCACCCTTGCCTGCAGAAGCCGCCCCAGCGCAGGGTCAGGGAGCTGCGGTGGGGCACGGAGGGGACCCCAGGGAACCTGCTTTCTGGGCTAGTGGGGGAAGGGACCCTGACTTTACTGCTAAAATGGACGTAGCCACAAAGGCAGCCGAGTCACACACTGGTGCAAGTGTCAATGCGTCCCCCTGAGCACCAGGACAACACACTACTCATCCTTGTGCCCCCGGAAGAGCACTCCACGAAGTCGGTGCTCAGTCCAGAGTTAATCCGTTAACTGCTGCAGCTACACGTCTCTCAGACACGGCCCAAATGCCTGTAGACAAGGGTAGGGCCTTGCACACTGAAAGGCACACTGCGCATATTATAGATCCGGCTGGGCACTGGGTCTCTCTCGGTGAGCCATGCAGAGTTGTACAGGATGTGCACTGCACAAAGATACACTGAAGGGGCGGGCATTCACACTGCAGCCATCAAAGACCTGAAAGTGAGAGCTAAGATCACAAGACTCTTAGAAGAAAACAGTTGTAAATTTTCCTAACCCAGGGTTAAGGAACAGCCTCTTAGCTCTGCCTCAAAAAATACAAGCAACAAAAGAAATCTCAGACCATATGCTTCCTGGCCTGGAGAAGTAGTAGATGAGCCGCTTGCTTGGCCCCTCCTTGGGTCAAACAGAGGTTGTTCGTTTCCACTCCTACCTCAGCTTTGCAAATGTCCAAGTCACCTAAGTTCCCCTCATGACTGTTTTCAAATGCACGGCTCACTGGAGAGCTCAGAGCCCAGGGCAGATGGGTGGCCGTGGGCAGGAGGCCCTGGCTCTCCTCTCTGCTGCGTCTAGGCCTCTTGTTTTCTTCCTGAGCCTGTTCTGACCAGCAGGGGCTCCTTGAGGTCCTTCCAAGCTCTGCAACCCTTGCTCACAGGGGACGCTTTGGAGTGTATCCCAAGTGCGGACGTACACTTAATTCTCTCCAGCAGCTAGTGAAGAAATTATCTCCAAAAACTAGTGAAGAAAACGAGTCCCAACTTAGTAAATTATTTAGTGCACAGTTTTGAGTATAAAACGAGGTGATATATGTGAACAAAACTTTGAATCTTTATGAAGAACTAATGACTTGATGACATCATTACAGAGTCGCTAGTACACACTTAGACTAATTACTTCTCTGGGCCACCATGTATTCATTTGAGAAGACAGAGAATGCTGGTTCCTTTTTCATATAGTTTGAGGATGAAAGGAATCTATATATACATGTTCCTGCTAGTCCTGCAGCTAGGTCCTTAAATGATTTACTCTCTAAATGAGGAATCCTTTGTACACTATTCAGAACAAAAAATGGTCAAAGGAGACTTCAACTTGATATCTTCCCTTTAGTCTGCATCACTCTTACATGCAGCGCTGTACTATATAGGTCTATAACTTTAGGGCCATAGCTATCTCATTCATACTTTAGTATTATTACAGTGCTTGCTGTTATTGTCACTTCATAGTACGTTCCAGATTTTGTGAACAAATTTTGGAGGGATTCACTCCAATGTGCTGGCCACCAACTTGTGGGGCCCTGTTGAGGTCTATGCGTAGATCCCCAGTCCCCCAAATGGGTGCACAGTGAAAGCCCACAGGAATGAGACAAGCGGCATGGTCTTTAGGGCTCCAGGAGGCCTAAAATCCTCAGCACAACTCGTAACTCTGCTAGCCGGCCAGCGACTGACTCTGGGCAGCCCGTATTTAATCCAAACAAGCGAAGAGTTGCGTGGAAAACACAGGAAACCTGAGCAGGATCTTGGAAGTGGTTCAGAGACCCCTCAGAGCAATACAAAATGATAATTAAGGAAAAAAGTCTCCAGGTGGCCTCAGCTGTGGTCTATCTTGCCCTCTGAGGCATCTCCTCGTTCTCAGTTCGGCCGTGCCCGGGCCACACCACAGCCCTGCACATGTATTCGGCTCCAAGGGCTCCAACAGGGCCCCTCTTATCCGGCTGAAAACCAGACTTTAGCGGCTAAGAACCTGAGTCTGGCACTTGAGTTGCACTGTTGAGCTATTCCTGACAAGTCCACTAGGAAGGGACAAAACAACACAATTGACACCAAGATTCTTTTAACAGTCTTTCCTGGCATCGTAGTGGCAGGTCCAAGGAAAAATGATTTCTGCCCACAAAAACTCAATAAGAGCCATGTCAAAGCTGACATAGGACCCCCAGTGTTACCGGAGTATGGTCACAAATCTTGAACTTCCTGTAACCTTTGGTTAGAGTTTGGATTGAAGGACTAAGGAATTCAATGAATGCACCCTTAAGGAGGTACTTCTGAAGTTCTTCGTCACTCACATAGAAAAATTCTGTGAATCACTAAACCATATGATGAATGCCAATGTCAGTAATGAGAGCATATAGAGCAACAAAATACAGTGACATTGATCTGCTGTCGTGTGTGAATCTCCATGAGAGAATCTGGACTTTCAAATTAAAATTCTGAGGGGGATTCATCGCCTACCTATTTGCAGAGCTTTGGACTAGCTGTGAAATGGTTCCTTACCACTTCGAAAGGGGGCTCCCTCCTCAAGGGTTTTCTTCTGGTGGAATAGCAGCTCTTTTCCACCTAATGCAGAAAGGAAAACATTGACAGCTGAGGAAATAAAATTCCAAATCTTTTATTTAATACAAGATGTAGAAGAACTAAGGGACAAATGATCAATGGGAAAAAATATTAGATGCATGTATTTCAGAAATAAACTAATATCCACAGTATGGACAGAATGCCTACAAATACATAGAAAAAGAATTAAACCACCTCAAAATTGGCAAGTATTGTGAATTCCCAGAAGAAAGCCAGATGTGGTGGTGTATGCCTGTAATCCCAGCACTCAGGAGGCTGAGGCAAGAGGATCACTGTAAGTTTAAGGCCAGCCTGGGCTACAGAGTAAGACCCTGTCTCACCAAAAAAAACAAACAAAAAACCAGGGGCTGGGGATTTAGCTCAGCAGCACAAGTACTTGCCTGACAAGCACAAGGCCATGAGTTCCATCCCCAGCACAAAAAAGAAAAATTCCCAGAACAAAAATACCTAATAAATACTTTAAAATGTATTGGGCTTCAATAATAGTCACGGATGTACAAGCCAGATCCATAAAATGCCATTTTCCCCATTACAAGATTTTTAAAAACTAAAAATATTAGCAAAACACTAAGAATGTAATTTTATATTTTATTTCCATCTCCATTAAAAAATCAAGAAAACCTGAGGGGCTGGGGGTACAGCTCAGTGGTACAGTGTTTTCCTGGCACATGCAAGGCCCTGGGTTCCCTCCCAAATGCCAGGAAGAGAGAAACAATTCTATGTGAAACTATAGAACACAATTAGGGTTATCAATGCTGAGAAGGAGAAAGATGAGCCCAGAATTCCCCCAGCACCGAGTTGTCAGGAGGCGTCCTGTTGCTCCTCCCAGCTGAACTGATTCAGCCCAGGGACAGCTGACGATGTAAGAGGAGGCCAAGCCAGTCCCAGCCTGCGTGCTGAGGCGGGGTGCAGGGTCCTAGAAGGTCAGGCTCTGTGACTAGGTTGCTGGGGCGATGTTAAGACAGGCGAGGCAGCCCCGCCCCAGGGCCCCAGAACAGAGTGATGAGACCTTGAGCTCTCACAGGAAGGGACTGCAGCCTCCAGCCAGTTCTGGGTGTGGCAAGTGACTACAAGCTGGTGGCACTAGATATTACAGCCGTTTCTGCTGAGGGTTTGGCAGGGGAGCCACCTCCCCCCTTAATTCTTAGTCCAGTCCGCCAAAGCTCACGATGCCCAACAGCTTTCTTAGGTGCTACAATAGAAAACAAAGCTGTTTCTTTAGTAAGCAGGCTTTGTTCCTTGTGAGGGTTCCTGAAATTTCTCTTTAAAGTGCGGTCAGTGAACAAGCTGTCTCTAAAATTCTAAACCAGGCAGGTGGCACACACTTGAAATCCCAGCTAGTAGAGAGGCTGAGGCAGGGGGACTGCAAGTTCTAGGCTGAGCTGGAGCACTAATGGAGGTTCAATCCCCAGTACCAAGATGGGTGAGGGATCCAGAAAATGGTGAAAAGTCTGTGCCCCCAAAGAGGTCAATCCTAACTTGATCTGGGTCCCAGCAATCCACCTTAAGAACTTGCCAGAACTACCTTAAGACTTGCCAAGTGTGAGGTATGAGGACTTGCTGAGCTTCATCCCACACCTGAGGCCCCCAACCTGGGGGACCCCTGTGTCCAAGGCCGTCTGGCCTCTTCATGGTCGGCAGGTGTGACCTTGCAGAGCAGGCTGAGCTTCCAAAGCTATGCGAGGTGGAGCAGGAGGAAGCGCTGAAGCCGTTGATCCCAGTGTCTGGAAGTGAAACTTGTCAAACTTGGGAAAATCCGAGTACCTGATATTTTTTCAGACGCTGTGTGTCTTCGTAAGATGTTTCCCTTTACAAAATCTTGCTCAAAATAGCCAAACGTCAAGTTGTCTCCTTCACCTCTGAAAGAAAAGGCAGATGTAAGGGAGACATCTGCCTGGCCTTGGAGACTTCCACAGAGAAAGAAGCAAAGAAATGCCCAATGCGCTGCGTTCTCCTGGACACAGGGTTTATCAAGAAATCTCCGATGTGGGGTCCTGGAGGCCTGGGCGAGAGGTGGATCCAGAGGAATGCGGCCGCTCCCCTAGGCCAGCCCTGCCCCTGAACCCCAGTCTGAGTTGAAGGGCAAAATCTGGCAAGAGACCACCCCTCCGGCTAAAAAGATGAGGGGAAATGTAAGCACCTCTGCATCACTGCCATTTGATCCCCAACTCTTGATTCCTTTGGGGGTGCTGCTGCCGAGTGAGGGGACTAGGAGAGGAATGGATAAGGTGCAAAGCCGATGTGCTGGTGTCATAAAATGTACCAGCTGCCCGTGCATCTCTGCCCCCTACATTTTTACCACCCTGTTGATACCAGGGTCAATGAGAGTAGCTTCAAGCTAACGGCTCAGATATTACTAGAGAGCAAGAAAAGTGCAGACTTGAAAACCTTTTGCTTCTGTGTTGGGTCTGCTTCCCACTGAAAGGACTCGGCAGCAAAACAAGACAGGGAGCAGGCACACCTGATGTAGCTCATGCTCGGGCGCAGAGAGGGCTAAGCCCAGGTCTTCCCGTGCTGGTTTCCCAATTAAGCCGGACTCGCTGTTATCAGGTAGGCCGAGTTCACTACTTGAAACCAGAGGCTTGGATGCATGATGCTGGACACACCTTGTGGGCAGCCACCTCAGGGGGCAGAGGGCCATCAGGCTATGGAACAGCGGCTGTGAGGGAAACTGGGTTGGGAAGGGTTCTACCTGCATGGATAAACTATGCAAAGGGAGCCCCTGCTAAATGAGGTAGGGTCGCTCTGTGATTTCTCAGACATAGCTACAGCTGCCTTCCAGGCCAATTGGGTTGACTGTCATCCAAGTAAATCTCAGGGAAAAAAAACCCCACAGAGCTGCAAAGTGTATGTCTCATCTCACTGAAGTGTATTAAAAACTCTGGATTCTGCTCAGAGAGGCGAGTGAATGCTTCTGGAATGCATTTTCTGTCAAGCATCACCCCAAAACCCTATTTATTCCCACAAAGCATGCAGAAAGTGATTTGTTCCTCAGATCTTAGGCCACACTTCTCAAACTTGAACTTGCATCGGATGGAGGTGTGGGATTGGGCCTAACAATCTGCATTCCTAGCAAGTTCTCTTGAGAAGCTGATGATGGTCAGAGACATTTCTAGATCTTTCTCACCTGCAGAAAAATGTGCATAGAAAAGGGGAGTGGTTTAGTGACTTAAGGCCTCAAGCAGAAAGGTTTATCTGCAATTTTTCAGGCCAACTAATACTATTTAATTTCCACTGACTTCACAAGGGTTGGTGACTCCAGGGTTACTAAAGGGCTGGTTCCATGAGGCAAACTGTTGTGTCATCACCTCATTACAGATGCATCAGATGACAGCTGCTTGTGCCTCCACCTGCCATCAAAAGTTGTTTGTTAACCTCTGGTGGTTAATCTTGTCAACTTAATTGACTTGAGAAACATCTAGGACATTGGTAAAGCACACTCTGGGCAGGTTGTATAGTTTGCGCTCTGGGACTCTATCTGGTCCCTGGACCTCTCCTCTCTGGTTCTCTCTTTTTGCTTCCTGGCTGTCACGAGGTGTGAGCAGCTTTACTCCAGCCTTGGAACCAGCCAACTATGGACTAAAACCTCTGGAACCATGAGCCAAAGTAAACCTTTTCTCCTTGAAGCTGTGTAGGTCAGGTGTTTTGTCCCAGTGACAGAAAGCTGACTAATAAAACTTCCAGCTGGAATCCCTGAGCTTTGAGAAAAATGGTTACCTGAGAAGGAGGAGCAGTACATAAAATATTGTAACTAGCATTTAAAAGAACCATATGTTGAAGATTGCTTTGTCTGATTGGTGTGCTGACTTCATTGCAGTACCTATGTCAATACCACATAACTACATCTTAGATAAAGGATATTTGCATAATTAATCTTATTTCATCAGTGTGATTCCCTGTTTTCTTGCTACTTACACCTGCATAGTTGAGTATATTATGTTGTGGTAGGGATATTGCTTTTCTTTTCTGTAGGTAGAGTTTTTATTTAATGACCACATTGTACAACTTAAAATACATCAGTAATATCCTACAGCTGACTTACAGGATGTTTTTGTATTCAAAACATCAGAGTTGCATTTTTGTGGTTCTAAGTATAGCTTGTTTGCTTCTTCCCTTTATCTAAAGTGACTTTGAGAATGTTTGAAGTTCCAGCGAAGTTATACAAAGTAACAATCAAAATTGAGGTTTTAATGGACAAAGTAAAATTTCAGCTTTTGTAGTTTCTCTGGGTGATGTGAGTTTGATTTTTACTTAAGTTGGGTTAAGAATGTTTCTAGATCGATGTGTTGAGTTTTTAACAAGACATTTTTCTATAAAGATAATAGATGCTGGGCCAGGGATTTAGCTCAGCAGCATAAGCGCCTGCCTTGCAAGTGCGTGGTCGTGAGTTCAATCCCCGGTACAAAAAATAATAATAATAATAGATGCTAATTCATTCCGTATGCTGACTGTCTAGTGAAATGGCTGTAACTAATCGCATAACCCAGGATCTCAAAGGGAAGGAAAGGTGTGCGCATTCACACAGGAAGATGCACATGCGTAACGTAAGCATCAATGCACTTTCCTTGTGTTTAAAATCTGCTCTTTTCAATATGTAAGAAGCACTGCAAAACTCTCATACACAGGAGGCGCAGAAGCATAGGTTTTGCCTAAGCATCCCTGTGCAAGCACCTGCCTATGAGGAATCGGAATTCTAAAGGAGGAAATATATGTAGTAGTGATCTGCTTTGACATGGATACAGTGCGCTGTGAAAGAAAGCAGGTCAGTAGTTCTTTTGGGGACATTTGACCTGAGACCTGTAGGGCAGTGTCGGTGAACATTGTAGAGTTCAGTGATAACCAACAGCCCACTGAGGCACGCGTGCCATAGGGTCACCACCACCAGTGTAGGATATGGGTGTGGAAGACCAAATGTGTGATCATGGAATATTCTAGTCTATCAGCCCCTATATTCCTGAAAATAAGGATTCTCTCTGCAGCAGGAGAGAGAACAGAGACAAGATGAAAAGAATGAAGTAAAAATCCATTTCAAGGGGTTTTTTGGGTTTTGGTTGGTTGGTTCTTGAGACTGGCTCTTACTGGCTGCCCAGCGTCTTGCCTCTGTCTGCTGGAGAAGCCTAGAAATACTCAGCATCCGGTCAGGAAGGGGCACGCCTGTCATGCAGACTGGCCCAGAAATGCCAGTCCAACACCAGGCTTTTTGGAGAAATGGGTGATTCCCGTACGTGGAAGGAGCCTGGAGCATCGTGTCTCGTTAGAAAGCAGGGAAACTGCCAGAGACTCTGGAATTGTCTCTGATGAGGTGCCCAGTGGCCAGAGATGAGCAAAGAGACACAGCCTCAGAAAGGTGATAATAGGGCCGGGGATTTAGCTCAGTGGCTTAAGCACCTGCCTGGCAAGTGCGAGGTTGCAAATTTGATCCCCGGAGGTTGCAAATTTG
>PVJX010041306.1:0-14732 GCA_004027295.1 Dolichotis patagonum
ATCATCACGTATGATGTAGTCAAACAAAACAGGATAACACCATTCCAACTGATGATTTAAAACTTTGAAAGACTTCGAAGCTATGAGATGGGGCCTCATGCTTACCATAAAGTCTTATATACTCTTATCAAATCTCATATTAGGGAGATTATATGGTATTTACCCTTGTGAGTTTGGTTTATTTCACTTAAGAGAATGGAGTCCTGGATGTCTCTTGTAGTTCATCCTTACCCCATCACTATAGTTTAACACTGGGGATGCCTGAGATAAAGCCACCCACAGCTGCTCTGTATCCTAGGTTCAATTGTTCCCTCCCTTGTATGGTGCCTAACCAATCACTCTGTCCAGGATATATGGCAGATGCTTAGACAGGAGTCATTCACAGGCTTCTATAGTCCACAGCATCCACTGCTCCATTTATCACATTAATGAAGCAACACAGGTTGCTTCCAATATTTAGCTGTTATTAGTTGTTCTGTTATAATAATAAAAAATGCTGGACAGGCAACATGGATAAAGGAGCACTCCTACAACTATTGATGGGAATGTAAACTGGTACAACCATTATGGAAATCAGCATGGAGATTTCTCAAAAACTAAAAATGGAAATTATAATCAACCCAACTCTTTTCCTTGTATTTTCCTGAAAGAGTTAAAGACATCATGATACAGTGACATGTGTCAAGTCCTTAAAGGTAGGATCTGTTCGAACTGGAAATTGAACATATGTGCAGGGCTGCAGCATGGCCAGGGCATGGGCAACCTGAGAACAAAGTGTGCCTTAAAGGGCAACATAATGTCACAGCTTGGGACTCCTGGCTCCAACTCCAATTAACTAAATAAAGACTGTAGCTACTGGCATTTCACTCCTGTAATGAAATGCAACATGGTGATCTTCTTCTAAAATACTTCCCCTTGTTAACATAATCTGTTACTTAGACAAGTCTTTGAACCACTCCCAAGGTCTGTTCAGTTCCCTGTACTTTCCACTCTAACCCATTACTTGTTTGAAAACTAAATAAATATTACAACCCAGAGATGTTCCTTGTTTTAGCCCCCAGAGTCTCAAACTCTGCAGGGGATTTTGATCCTCCTAAAGCCCTAAAATTCTACCACTTGTCTCATTATTTTAAGCCTTTACTGTACACTTGTTTGTGAGATTGGGGATCTTGGCTGGGTCCTCAATGATTGGTGCCAGGAACAAGTATCTGAAATCCTTGAACTAGGAACTATAGCCTGAATGAGTAAGTCTATTTAGAGTGGAAAGTATGGAAATGGAGAAGGATTTCACAGGATGAAAATTTCACTGTGGATGCCTGGAGAAGACAGGGAATAACAAGGGGTGAATCTTCCTGTTGTCAACAAGCTGTTTTATCTGGGAGTAAAATGGGCAAATGATTTCAGCCAAGGAGAAAATGTACATACAGTTGCTTCAATGCAGGCTTAATTGCTCAGGGGTTTATGTCAAAGAAAGATATAACAAAAATGTTGAAAGATGTAACCAAATACAATCCCTTATTTCCTCATAGAGGCACTATAGATATTGATAATTGGGAAAGAGTTGGAAAGAATCTTAAAAAGGCAAAGCATAGGAAAAATCATTTTCCTTAAAATGTTTGAACTTGGAATCTGATTTGTTCCATTTTGAGTCTGTCACAGGGCTCACAGTCAACAACTTCTGATTCAGACATGGAGGAAATAAAACAGCTCCCAGATGAGATGCCTGCCACCAAGACAGTGTCCTTGGGGAAGTCACCTTTACAGAAGCTAAAGCCTTTACAAAGAACATCCCATACAGATTTATCCAGAAACTTATGGGTTTTAAGGGAAGAAGCAGCTGCAAAAGAAGAAAACATTGGTGCTCCTGCTTGCTTTCTAGTTGGAATTCAAAGAGATGCTAATGACCATGAGTATTTTGTCATATGCCTTTTAAAATACAACTGCTAAAAAATCTTTAAGTGTGGTTAACAATAGAGTCTGAAGACCATTTACTGTGGGACTCTTACAAAATATTTTGGATACATATCAATTGATACCTTACGATATCAAACATCTGGCAAAAGCATACCTGTCTCCTGCTCAATTCTTTCATTTCTATGTAAAGCCAAAAACTCTTGTTTCAGAGCAGGCTCATATAAACAGAATGGATCCTAATCCATGTTCAGCAATAAATGAGGAAATACTCTCTGAGGCAGGAATGTAAGTGCTGCTTGAGGAACAGATTCAATGTCCTGACGAGCTAGATTTAATAAAAAGAGCATGGACAACAATTCCAGAGGATGGGGCTCCTGTGCAATATTTTTTACATCTTCTGCAAAGACTCTAAGAACCCTTTACTAAATTTGTGGCTAAATTACAAGAAGCTGTTCACAGACAGGTTTCAAACACAGAAGCTGGGAACATTTTAACTCTACAAGTAGCATATGAAAATGCCAATTGGGATTGTAAATGGGATTTAAATCTTTTAAAATAAACTAATGATTTAACAACATATATTCCAGCTTGTCAAGATATTGAAACTGAATTATATAAGACAATTGTGATGGCTCAAGTTATGACTGGTGTTGCAAAAGCAAAAGGAGATAATGTAAAGTGTTTTAACTGTGGAAAATGGGGCATATTAGAAAAAATTGTGGAATTCTTGCCAAATTTAATAGGGCAGATGCTGTAGTTACAGTAAGTCAAAGAAGCAATGCCTCTGGCATGGAGGGCTCAGGCCCTGTACTTGGATACAGTCTGAGCTGCCAAAAAGGGAGGTATTGGGCCAAATATTGTCATTCTAAATTCCACAAAGATGGTACGCCTTTGCCAAAAAATGAGATGAAGCTCTTTCCAAAAGGCTGACAAAACAATAGAGGAAGTACAACCTGTAAATCAAAATGTCAGTCAGCTTTACCCAGTGCCAACTAGCCAGCAGGTTTAACAACAGCATCAAAGGTGGCTCCCTGGAGAGATGTTAGCTCACTCACCAGGGAAACAACTCAAAGCACAGAATTAGATCTTCCTGCAGCCTGCAGAGTTACTCTTATTAGAGGTGACCAGCCTACTCCACTTCCCACAGGAATTTGGGGTCCCCACCTGAAGGAACAGTTGGTCTTATACTGGGAAAGACTGATCTGAATCTAAAAGTAATAATTATTGTGCTTAGTGTTATTGATGGTGATTGTAAAGATGAGATACAAGCTCTTACATGTGCTATGGGTCTCTGGGTTTTTGAACAGGGAGACTATGTGGCACAGTTGGTTTTGTTACCTATATATAGATCAGCCTTCCTTCTTAAAATATAAACAGCTCAAGAGGGAGCAAGACCCTCAGAGCAAGACTACAAAAAGAGAGATTTATTTTACACAGGAAGTGATTATAGCAAGCCTATGTGTTTTATAAAGATTAATGGAAAATACTTTGAAGTTCTAATAGACACTCTCATAGATGTGTCTGTAATTGCACCGGAACAATGGACAGCCACATGGCCAACAAAAAGGGCTCCTACATCTCTTATTGGGCTTGGAACCCCTCAGCATATGTTATTAAGTGCCTCACCCCTGCCTTATGTGGGACTTGATCAAAAAAAGTGTTACTTTTTACCTTATGTGGCACCTATTCCAGTTAACATGTGGGGAAGAGATTTGTTACAAAAATGGAAATTAGTGCTGCCTAGTGATTTTGATTTTAATACTAAATAAACAAGTTCCAAGGTGGAAACTAAACAAATAGATTCAGATCCTAATATTAAAACAAATGATGGTTTAAAGGTGACATCAAAATTCAAGAACTAGGAAAAAACTTATAGGGGGTCAAACAGCCTGTTGAGATTATACCTAAAAATGACAGTGGTATCAGATATCAGCAGTTTTTTTTGTTTTTGTTTTTGACAAGGGCTGTTGATGTTTCTTCCTCCAAAGCAGCTCTGCCCTTACAATGGAAAACTAAGGAACCTGTTTGGGTAGATTGGTGCCCCCTTCATAAGGAGATGCCAACTCAATTGCACAAATTAGTTAAAGAGCAATTGCAGCTAGGACATTTAGAAAGCTCAGTTAGCCCCAGAATACTCCTTTCTTTGTTATCCTGGAAAAGTCAAGGAATTGGAGGTTATTACAAGATTAAGAGCTGTAAATGCCTATTTACTCCCAATGGGGGTGCTGCAACCAGTACTACCAAATCTAATTGCAGTTTGCAGACACTGGCCTCTCATCATAATTGATTTAAAAGACTGCTTTCTTTAAACATCTCTCTTTTTCCTGCAAATAGCCCACATTTTTCATTTTCTGTGCCTAGTTTAAATTTTAAAGAACCAATGCAATGGTATCAATGGTTCACATTACCTCAAGGAATGAGGTCTGACCTTGTGTCAGCTTTTTGGGCAGCAAACCTTACAGAAAGTTAGATAAACTTGTCCTTCTTCATACATTGTCCATTATATGGATGATATTCTGTTGGCAGCTCCAATTAAAGAACAATCATATGTTTTATTTTCAGAAGCGATTTAACATATTTTGGTCTCTGCATTGCTCCAAGGTATTTTGTCCAGCCCTTATTATTATCTGGTAACACTAGTGACTGACAGAGCAATAAAGACACAAAAGCTACAGATTCATCAAGATCATCTACAAACTCTAAATGACTTTCAAAAATTATTAGGAAATATAAATTGGATAAGGCCAAAAGTGAGTATTGCTACTTACCAGTTAACACTTACATAGTACTTTATAGGGAGATCCAGCTATTGATTGCCCTGGTAGTTTGTCTGCTGAGGTTCAAAAAGAGTGAGCTTTAGTTGAAAAAATGTTACAACAACATCAAATTTTAGAATAAATACAAATTATCCTCTTATTCTTTACATCCTAAATACTCCTCATTCTCCTACAGATCTGTTCTCATAGGGCAATATTATGATAAAAAAAATTTACCCTACTAAATGGCTTTATCTTTCTAACCAATTAGTCACAAGTTTATAGTAATACTGAGAACAAATTGCCAAGATTGTCACCATGGGAAGAAAAAGGTCTAAACAGCTCTTTGGTATTGATCCTGCTACAATTGTAATGCCCCTTGATTTAAATCAATATTTCACCCTAAAACAAACTCTATATTGGCAAGTAGCCTTTGCAGATTTCATAGGACAAATTGATAATCACTTTCCCAGGGATCCTATCTTTCAAATTTTTAAAGGCATTTACATATTATTCCAAAAATTACTAAATTTGAACCTGTTCCTTATGCAACAACTTATTTTACTGATGCCTTATCAAAAGACAAGACTGCAATTTGGACTGGAGATTATCAACAGATAATAAAGATTCCAGGACTTTCTTCACAAAGATCTGAGATCACTGCTGTTTTATTTGTCAAACAGCAATTTAATTACAAACCTATTACTATAATCAATCACTCAGCATATGCAGTTTACCTTACTTGGTGGCTTGAGAGCAGCACTCTATGGTCAATCTTAGATTCACCTCTCTTTAATGTGTTTCTCAGGCTACCAAAAGTGACCCATAATTGAACAGCACCCTTTTTATATTGGTCATATAAGGTCACATTCTAATTTAACTGGATTTTTAACATGGAAACCAACAAGCAGATTCACTAGTTGCTTTTATTACCTTCAATACAGCTAGACAATCTCATTCATACCATCATCAAAATAGTAAAGCTGTAATTAAAAAAATAAACTTCAATTGCCCAGGTCTCAAGCAAGACAAAATGTTATGTCCTGTCCTACTTGTGGAAAGATCTCTAAGCCTGTGCCACCAGAGGGCAATAACCCCAGAGGCTTAAAATGTAATGATATTTGGCAAATAGATGTTACACATTTTTCTTGACTTGGCAAATTACAATATAGTCATGTGTCTATTGACACATATTCTTATTTAACTCATGCAACTTGTCACACAGGAGAAAAAATTGGCCATATTCAACAGCATTGTTTGTCAGCATTTGCTTCTATAGGTGTTACACACACCATAAAAACTGACAATTGACCTTCATACATAAGCAAATCATTACAATCCTTTTTTCTTTTTTTTTGATTTTTATTTTAAAGAGAATAACCTAAGCAAAATAAAATAGAACCAATCAATCAAAACAAAGCAGTGTAAGTGACACAAAAACATTACAGAATTTCCTTAAAACCCTGAAGGACAGGCAATTGTATAAAGAGCACATCTATCTCTCAAAACTCGATTAAGTAAAGAAAAAGGGGAAATACAATTAGCCCCACAAGCACAGTTAGATTTTGCTATTTTTACATTAAATTTTTAATATCCTGCTACAAACAGCAAACTGCAGAGCTCCGCTGGTCAACAGCCAATGATGATGTCCAACATAGAGCTCAAGTGCTCTGGAAAGACATCAACACATGACAGTGGGAAGGATTAGTACAACTAGTTATGTGGGGTCAAAGTTATGCTTGTATCATAACAGGTGATGGATCCACAAGGTGGCTGCCATCTAGGAATATACAATTCTGGCAGGAGACATGGTCAGTGCTGGATGTAGTCCTATATGATGGCTCCACCAATTTAAATCCTCCAAAGGATAAGCCTACCTGACTAGACTTGCCTCTGGAGACAATCCAATCAGAAAAAAATCTACTTCCATTCCCTGAGAGAACAAGAGAGAGGACAAATAATCCAGTAAAATGACATCCAGAAAATGATTCATAAAACTAGAGACATAGTTACCAAAAAGGAAATTCCATCCACCCCTGAAAATTTTTGGTTGGTTTAATGACTCTGCTGGGAGTGTCTTCTATTAAAAAAGAGTCATACTTTAAATTTGAAAACAAAAAGGGAAGTTCACCACATAATAAGAGTATATACTGTTAAATTTTAAATTTCAATAAAGATGAAAATATCACAGCAAAAGACAATAAAATCAGGTAAAGGTTAAAAAGAGTCCTTCATATTGGACAATAAAAGCACCCAGCCCAGTTATAATTTGGAGTAGAGAGAGGGGTTGGAGATTTAGCTCAGTGGCACAGAACACCTGAGAAATGCCCCCAGGGCATGAGATACTGCAGGTGAGTAGGTGTCCCAGCCCTGAGAAAACAGGGGAATAAAGACTGAGCTAGTTCAGCACAGGGGCATGAAACAAGTATATAAATAGCCCCTGGGAAGTTTAGAGAGTTCTTACAGACTCCAACAATATGTGTGTTTGTTGCTCTGTCTGTTTGAATCTGTACAGATCATCTATCCATATTTGTCCATTTGTCAGCTCTGTAAATAACTGTTCCTTTTATTTTTGAGCTCAACAATTTTTCTCTTTTCCTTTTCCTTTTGCATTTTTGGATCATTTGCTCAAAGATTTGTTTGGGTTATGGATTTACAAGGCATTCTTCCACTCAGGTTGCCAGCTAGTCCAAATGTCACTTTGGTTGCCAGCCGGTCCAAATGACACAAAGACTGGATGTGTAAAAGTAATAAGTATTGTTGTTTATTATGGACTCAAGAGTCTCATTGTTTAAAAATTTTTATGAGTTAAATGTTATGATTGGGATTTTCATCAATCACTAAAAAAAGTATTTTATTAAAATGAGTAAACAAAATTTCTTGGTGTCAGGATTTTTGGACAGGACTTCAATTGATGAATATAAAGGCAGTTGCATGGTAGCATTTTAAACCAGTTCTTGTTTATTGATCAGAGGCCCCAAAGATCTCCATATCCTCATGGGAGACACCTAAATTGAAGTTTAATAATTTAATAAATTATTAAAATATGTTCACTTTGGTCATCATAAAAAATAATAAAATAAGGGTTTTTTTGTTGTTTAAAGGTGCTCTGATACAAAGGTTTTCATGTATTTGTGACAATTAATTGTTATTAACCTCATGACGTATTAAATATATTCATGCTTCCAGATGTATAACTCTCCCAAATTGTAAAACACGGATTATTTATGGTAATAAACTTTTGTTTCATATTCAGACCTCTGCTGGTACCAAAAACTTACAAGATTCACATTCCACTAAAGGTCAATAAATTAGGTAAAGGCTTCTTATGTATTACATAGGGATAATTGACTAAAAGGGGTATTTTATATCAAAATGGAAATTTGGATTATTACAAAAATGTCATAATTGTCATGATACAATAATATGTATGGTTTTGATTTCTGACTTAATGTGTAAAATATGTAACTGTTAACACTCTAAAGGCATTAAAATGTTAGAATACCCATAGATAGTAGAAAATAAGTTTAATTTAATGTTCTAAGATGTTTCATAGTTGAGATAGTAATGTTAAGCTCACTGACTCTGATACACGGTATTGTTATCAATCTTTTCTTTTGGATTTTCAACAACTGAGGTTTAGAGATCAAAAATTAGAGAGACAGATGGGCTAAGAGGATAGCCAATATTTTGGATCCAGACCTTCAAGGTCAATGAGGACCCAGGACATAGAAGAACCTCTGCTTGTGTCATCCATAGATAGTCAGTGAGTCCCTGGTCCTCTGATCAGGAAGATTTTGAGACCACAGAGGAAAGTGATCTTCAATAAATGGTGTGCCTAAGGAGAGTCAACAGGAGAAAAAAGTCTCCCAAGCTTTCATGGAAAGCAACTTGGTCAAACAATGGCTGTGGCTCATCCTGATGGTTGACATTGACTCTAGAGCCAATAGATGCTATGCATAGTTCCAAGGCAATTCCTGAGAACTAACTGACTTTGATAGATAGCAAGAAACAGATTGTATTTAATACAGGTATCACCTTAACTTGGTCTTGAACCTCTTACAGAAAAGTATAACTTCAAAAGGTGTAGGGCAATGCCATAGTAAAATGTTAGCTACTAAAAAGGGGGGGAGCTCAAATCACTAACACCTTCTGACATTTGCTGGCTGCACTGGTAACTGATTATTGTTATAGACTGATGGACTGTACAGGGTTTAAATTGTGGGAGTTTTCCTAACATAGTTTCTCCAGCTTGAATTGACCACCCACCCTTTGTATCAGCTGAAAGAAAGAGAGGAATATGTTGGGAGCCAATGAAACTCAAAATTGAACACATGTGCAGGGCTGTGGCATGGCCAGGGCATGGCCAACCTGAGAACAAAGAGCTTCCTCAAAGGGCAAGATAACATCAAAGCTGAGGACACCTGGCTCCAACTCCAGTTAACTAAATAAAGAGTAGCTGCAGACATTTCAGTGCCATGTAGTGAAATGCAACATGGTGATCTCCTTCTAAGATACTTCTCCTTGTTAACATAATCTGTTACTTGGAAAAGTCTTTGAGCCACTCCCAAGGTCTATGTAGTTTCTGGCACTTTCCACTCTAACCCCTTCCTTGTTTGAAAACTAAATAAATATGGCAACCCAGACACATTTCTTGTCTTAGCCCCCCAGAATTTTGAACTCTGCAGAGTTTTGATCCTCCTAGAGCCCTAAAATCCTACCACTTGTCTCATTTATTTTAAGCCTTCACTGTACACTCATTTGGGAGATTGGGGATCTTGGCTAGGTCCCCAATAGTAAGAGTCATTTAATTTCTTTTTTTACATCTTTGTCTAAATCCTTTCCATTTCACAACTAACTGCACACTGTGGTCACACCTAGCACTTTACTTCATCTGTTCTCAATGTAAAATATGAGACATAATTTTGAGTCCACACACCTTCTGCATTTGACTCTTGGGTTTTTTCTTTTCTCTCCTAGTACCCTATATTTGAATTTTGACTGGCCATTCATTTTACTTCTCCTTCCCAACCAATGTCCTGTTTTCTTCTATTTTATCTACAAATAACTTACATTTCCTAAAAATATTCATATTTACTTTTTCAAAATGTAGAGAGAAGTTTTGTCCAAGGAATGTATCTCCAAGCCCAAATCCAATCCCTTTGAACCCAAGAAAAGACAGAGGACCAGTTAAAGAAAATGAAATATGAGGAGAAATGAATGACAAATTACTTTGGGGCAAGGAACCATAAAAGAAGTCCTCTTGACTCCCCCCATCTGTTTGCCCTGAGAGAAAGTGGAGCTATACAGTGAAAATAATGTGGGGCTCATAATCATCACATGTCAAATCATTAACTTGAAACATTCATGATTGATTTGTATGTGAAGCAAAAGTAACTTTCTATCTCAGTGGCAAATATTTCTCTAACGCATAAATTGATACCTCAAAGTGGGATATTCTAGTTGTAAAAGTTTGAAATATAAGGGATTAGAGTAGTAGTGACAGAGAGTGGAAATGGTGACCAACCCACACAGTAGCAAAATGTTGGATTTAACTATTGCTTATAGTAAGGAAAGCATTCATGTAATATTATGGTTTAAATCTAAAATGTCCCCAAAATGTGACATTTAAAGGTGGGACCTGGTCAGAGGAGTTGGTCATCGTGTGTGATTTGGAAGAGTGAATTATTGTCCATGACTCCTCATCCCTCTGGTTCCTGGCCACTATGTGATGACAGCTTTCCTCTGCCATGTCATTTGTGCCTTGGAGACAGTTGACCCTGGATTGAACCTACTGAAACTGTAAGCCAAGTAAAACCTCTCCTCTTTTAAATACTGAGTGCTCAAATATGGTATCCAAGTGATGAGAAAATTACTAATACAAGACAATTTTAAAAGTTGTTATGAGTAAAAAAATCTAGTCATGACTTTTTAAAATTAAAACATATTTTGAGGAACATAGCTCCATTAAAATTTATTTTGAAAATGAAGAATTCAGCCTGATGCCCATTGTTTTTCCACTCAGACTTGTTGTTTTAGATGGCCTTAAAGTACTCACCTTTAAATTGCAACTGATTGGCATAAGGGAAAAGGAAACAAAAACAAAAGAATTTGAGTGCAACACAACTAGGAAAAATCCTGGGGTATAGTTACTACCATAATTAAATTCACTCAAAACCAATAAATAAAATGTATATTTCATTTTGGAGGGAATTATAATGTCAAAGCAAAAAATCCTATTATGGTAAAACTATCACTGTACTCTGAAAAAAAAACACAAATAGAAAGGATTGCTGAAACTATGCTGCCACTAAGAAGAGAATATATGCCCAAGTTCATTTCAGATGTGAACATTGCAGACAAAATCCCTGAGAAAAATCTTTCCAAAATTGATCCATGAACCTTAGAACAGTAATCAGTGATATTCTTCCCAAAGAATAGATTAGCATCTAATAAAAAACCTTTTCACGGATTGGTAAAAGTGCCTAGAATGCCTGTCCAATATGTCTCCTTTCCCCTCCACCTCTGCTTTCCCCTCCTTTCCCCCTCCTTTCCCCCTCCTCCTCTCCTCCTCCTTCTTTTCTTCCTCTTCCTTTCCTTGTTCTCTCCTTCTTCTCCTTCTCCTTCTCCTCCTCCTTCTCCTTCTTCTTCCTGTGTGCTTTGGAGTGATGTGGCTCCATTCTTATGAAAGGAAGTCTTTATTACATTATATAAATGGTTTGAATGTGTCCCCAAAAATTCATATGTTGGAAACTTAATTCCCAGTGCTGCAGTGTTGAGACTCGTCTTGCACTGAGCAGGATAGGCAGCAAGAATGGATAAATTCTGTTCTCACAGGAGTCACTTACTTTGCAGCCGTGAGTTGGTCTGCACATGAATGAATGAGGTCTCCAGGAACTGGGTGCATCTTTCAGAGAGTGGGTTGTTATGAATGTGAGTACCTCCATGTTACAAAACAGCAAGAAATCTCTCACTGGAGTTTGAAAAGATGTTGGTGCCATTATCTTAGACTTCCCAACCTTCAGAAGTACAAGATAGATATTTCCTTGTTCTTTACAAATTACTTTATCTCAGATAATTTATTATGTATAGCAGTAAAAATGGATTAAGGAAGTCTTCTTATACTTGCATCAATATGATCTATTGAGTTAGAGAATGAGATTGGAAGGTAATTGTCTTCAAGTACATTGGTTGCTGGAGAATAAGTAACAGCGTTGGAATTTTATGTAGAAGACAGTGTCATTCAGAGATCCTAAACTTGAATTGGAGTGACTGTGTTATACCATGTGGTATTTTCCCTGAAGATGAAAAGAATCAAAGATGATAGGCACAAATTTGGTGAATGGAATTGTAGTCTTTGGTTAGTCTTCAGTTTCATGTGTCATTTTTATAATTTTATTAGTCCATGTTCTTGACAGAGATAACTGAAAAGATGTGTGTGTGTGTGTGTGTGTGTGTGTAATCTCTACACACACTGTCTTATTCACATTCCTGTCACTGAGACATAATACCCAACACCAAGAACTTAAAGTTGGAGTTTTATGTAGGCTTGTAGTTTCAGAAGTTTCAGTTCATGGTGGGCAGGCTCCAAGGCAGAAATGTCATGGCAGAAGGTACAAGTGGGAAAAGTTACTCACTTCATGCCATCTGGAAACCAGAAGATGAATGTGAGCCAAAGAGGGAGAGATACCATCCCAGGTCACACCTCCAGTGACCCACCTCCAGTCAAGCTCTACCTCTCAACAGCAAGTCAGCTAGGGTGCCCCTTAATTCAGTCCTTCCAAACACATGAGGCTTTGGATGTCACTTTAGAGCTAAATCATAACGCACAGATTTATTTATTTGTTTGTTTATTCACTCAGACATTTATTTATTTTTGTTCATTTGAATATAATGATATATTAAGGAATTGGCTCATGCAATTATAGAGGATGGAAATTCCAAATCAGCAATGTATGCAAATAGTCTTGAGGCCCAGAATAGTCAGTGGTACAGTCCCAGTCCAAACGCTGGCAAGCAGAAACCCAAAAAAGTGGATGATGCATGTGGTGTCCCAGGGGAGTTTGCTGAAGAATTCCTTTCTTAGAGATAGTGGTGTTTTTGTTCAGTTTGGACATTCATCTGACTGGATGAGGACCAGCTAAATTACGGAGAGAAAATTATTTTACCCAAAGATTATCCCTTCAAATATTGAAGTTATCTAAAGCACTCGTCAAGTTGACACATAAAATTAATGATTACAGTAGTTTGAGATTGTTGCTTGGACATCTAAAATCATCCCCTATCGTTGCACTTAACTCATAGTTGAGAGACTATCTATAGATGTCTGTCTGCACATGTAAGGAAATTCTAGATCCAAGGTCATGAGATCTTGAAGAGGAAGAGACTCAGAAGTCATTTCTACATGTATGTATTCCTAATTTGAGGGACTATGTTATGTTAAACTATTTACTAGCAACCTGTGATGGAACAGAAAACTGGTTTAAGTGCTAGAGATAATGATAAACCTGATTTCTACCCTCACAGAGCTTACTTCACAGAAATTATTCTCAAATACTATGTTATTCTGCTTGTTCAATCCCCTCCCCTCCTCACTGCAAGGACATAGGAAAGACTATGACACTCTACTCTGATTTTGTGTTTATTAGGTCCATAGCTGTGTAGTTATTTTTCCAGAGAAGAAGAGAAACAGAGTAAATAAGGGGAAAGATGTTAGAATGGCCAAAGAGAGATCTAATGCTAAGATATAACCTGATCTTAGTTGTGAGATGCAAAGCCCTTCTGACACCCAGATCTTAAGAAACTTCCAGTACCCTCACAGGAAACCTCTTGGAGCATTTCCTGTTAACATTCTTGTGTGCATTTGTTTCAACTGAAAGGGCCAAGTTTAGACCTGCTTCAAGGCAGAAACAAGGGAATATTACAAATCTTAGAGTAGAAAATAAGAATTTGGCAGAAGCTGGGAGTTACTACAAAACTCCCCAGGACATGATTAAAAGTCCCAGAAATCTAGGGAAGGTGTGTGTTTGTAACAGGATGGGCAAATTTGGAGCTTCAGCTAATCTTAATTGGAGTGATTCTACGTAATGTCTGAATTATACAAAGCATCGGTATTTTAACACAAAACAAAATGTTAAGGGATGAAGTTCCTTGTCTGAAATTTGAAGCACAACTGTTGAGTTGAGGACTATTTGGGGTACATCTCCAGGGACTGGGAGAAAAAAAAAGAAGGAAATTCAGTTTCTAGATTTAAAAGAAGAGTAAGAAGCCATACCCACATATGTTTTCCCCATTTCCTTAGACATACTCCCTCTTCTGTTGTTTCTATGCTGTTTCTTTTTAAAATTTTATTTGTACATATTTATTGTCATAGTGACTATATTCTTCATGGGCAATTGGTACATGTATATATAACACATCTTAATTCTTTTTCATCTTTCTTACCTCCCCTCCCCACTTCATCCGTTATACCTCCTCCTATTTGCAAAACTTTTATTTCCTATTATCTATCTTTTATTTTGCTTTTTATATATACTTTGGGTTCCATGCAATAGTTAAGTTTGTGTGTCTAATTTATTTCACTTAACATTATGATCTCAAGGTGGATCCATTTTCCAGAAAATGACTCAGATTTATGTCTTTATGGCAGAAGAGTAATACTCCATTGCATATAAATAACAGGCTTTCTTTATCCATTCATCTATTGATAGACATATAGATTGCTTCCATGATTTTACTACTATTCATTGTGCTCCTATATTTTATATGTTTTCTTCTCTTTAGCTTGGCCCAGCTTTCACTTATGCCAGGATTGATAGAGATTTCTAGGGTTTACATTTGTCTTGTCCTTTTGTCCTTCCTGGACATACCTCTCTATTACTTTGCCTAGTGTCCTTGCCTCTGAGTCTTTCTTCTTTTAAAATCCAGGGTAATGGAAAAGGGGCAATGTAGTAAGTTATGTTTAAGTATGAGCACAGTCAATTTTCTCTTTCTTATTTCTGCTTCGAAAGTCAAAGAGAGACTGTCCAGGAGAGGCTTGAACTGTGGTGGGAGTCTCTATTG
>PVJX010041307.1:0-14727 GCA_004027295.1 Dolichotis patagonum
GTGCTAATCCCCCCCACCCCACTCCCACCCCTGGCGGTACCAGGGGTCAAACTCATGACCTCACACTTGCCAGGCAGGTGCTTAAGCCATTGAGCTGAAGTCCCAGGCCCGCTGTGCTAATCTTACTGGAAAAAAAAAAAAAAGAAAAGAAAAGAAAAAAGAAATAACTCATATCAGTGCAATTAGAAATAAGGTGAAATCACAATGGACATTGCTGAAACCCAGAAGATCATTAGTAACTACTTTGAAAACTTGTACTCCAAGAAATTGGGAGAACCCAAGAGAAATGGACAGATTCCTAGATATATATGAATTACCAAAACTGAACTGAGGAGATTTAGAAACCTTGAATAATCCGGTAACAGCAATGAAATTGAAACCATAAAAGGAAAAGCCCAGGACCAGATGGATTCACTGTTGATTTCTAAAAACTTCAGAAAGATCTAACACCAATACTCCTCAAGCTCTTTAATGAAACTGAAAGGGAAGGAGTACCGCCAAACTTATTCCTCAAAGGTAGAGTTTCATTGGTTCCAAAATCACACAAGGACTACAGCCTCTTTAATGAACACAGATGCAAAGATCCTTAACAAGACAGTGGAAAGCAGAATGTAACAAACCATTAGAAAGATCACAACTGACTGATCTTCTGTAGTAGACTTTAAATTCACTGGAAGGCATAAAACTGTTTTCATATAAACAGTTTGACCAAAAAAAAAAAAAATCATATTATGCTTCATTCCAGGGATGCAAAGATGGTCCAACATACAGTAATCAATAAATGCAAAGAACAAAAATCAGATGACTGTCTCAATAGACAAACAAAAAGCCCTGACAAAATCTAACATCCATTAACAATAAAAAACCCTTAGGTAAATAGGTAGAAAAGGTCCTCATCTCAATTTGATAAAAATCAGTTTATGACAAAACGATGGCAAACATTATATTAATGTTGAGAGCTGAAGCTGAACACTTTCCCTCCAAAATCAGGAATAAGACAAGAATGTCCACTATCACCAATCCAGTTTAGTACTTAAACATTAGTACTTGAAACATTAACCAGAGCAATCAGGCAAGAGAAAGAAATAAAAGGAATATAGATAAAAAAAGAAGAAGTAAAATTATCAGTCTTTGCAAAAACCCAAAAAATTCCACCAAAAGACTTCTAGAATTAATAACTGAATTCAGCAATGAATTGCTGAATTGCACCAGGATGCAAAATCAACACAGAAAAAGCAATAATGCAGCATTCCTGTATATCTATAATGAGCCCACTAAGAAAGAAATTAGGAAACACTACTATTTACAATACATTCAAGAAAAATAAAATACTTAAGAGTTACTCTAACAAAGGAAGTAAAAGTCTTCTATAATGAAAAAACTACAGTACTCTGAAAAAAGGAGATCTTCAAAAAAATGTAAAAATATTCCCCATTCCTGGACAGGCAGAAACAATATTGCCAAAACAGCCACACTTTCAAAACTAATACACAGATTTAATAGGCTCCCAATTAAATACCAACAGCATTCCTCACAGAACTACATAAAACAATAATTTAAATGAAACCAGAAGAGATCTGAAATAGCAAAATGAATCCTGGGCAACAAAAGCAAAGCTGGTGGTATCACAATCCCAGATATTGAGTTGTATCACAAAGCTACGGTGATAAACATATGGTAAGAGCACAAAAACAGATACATGAATCAGTGAAACACAACAAAGGATGTACAAACAACTCTAGGTAATTCAGCTATCTGACCTTGACAACTGGACAAAAAACATACACTGGAGCAAAGATAGCTTTTTTAATAAATGGCATTGAGAAAATGCAGAAAATTAAATCTAGACCCACATATCTCACCATGTACTAAACTAAAATCAAAATGGATCAAAGATCTAAATATCAAAAAAAGAAACACAACCTGCTAGAAGATAAAATAGGTAAAATTCTTGAATACACAGTCATAAACAAGGACTTTCTGACAAGAATCCTAAATGCCCAAGAAATAACATCAAGAATCAACTAATGGAATTATATTGAATTTAAAAGCTTCTGCACAGCTAAGTAAACAACCAAGAGAGTGAAGAGACAACCTACAGAATGGCAAAAAAAAAAATTTTGCCAGCTATTCCTCAGAGGACTAATACCTAGAATATATAATAAACTAAAAAAAATTAGACCTCTCCAATAAAACACCCAATCAAAAACTAGGCAACTGAAATAAAAACTTCTCAGAAATGTAAGTGGCCAACAAGCCCATGAAAATCTGTTCAACATCTCTCACAATTAGAGAAATGTAAATTAAAACAACACTGAAATTCCATCTTACTCCAGAAAGAATGGTTATCAAGAAATCAAATGATAAATTATGTATGCTCCAAAATCTACAATGAATACTGTGTAAGAGTAAGAACCTGTTCAAAGAGGAAAAATAATTAGAATAAGGGAAAGGAGGAAAGAAGAAACAGAAAAGGAAAAAGACATAAATTCATATATATATATACATATATATATACGTGTATATATATATATATATATACGTGTATATATATATATATATATATATATAGTGGCTAAACTGACTATAGTAATTGTATTAGTTATTGGAAAAGAAGAGTTAATACTCATAAGTTTAGATCAATTTTACACGTTTGTAATCTGTTAATTTAAGCAACTCTCTTAAAGGTACAATATACAATATTACAACCATTGTCAAATTCCTATCGTCTTGCTTTGTAAACCTATACTGTTACTGCATTTGGTTTCTTGTTTGTCTGTATTGATTTTCTGTTTTTCTTCTGTCTTTTTAATCTTAAAAAAAAAGGAATCAAATGACAAACGCCCGAGAGGTTGTGTGTGTGGGTGGGTTAGGGGGAACCAACCCTTTAGGGGGAATGAACCCCTCGACAATGTTGGTGGGCATGTGAAATAACACAATCACTATGGAAATCAGTATGGTGATTCCTCAAAATGCTAAAGCTAGAAACTGCATTCAACCCAGCTATTTCCCTCTAGTTATCTTCCCCAAAAGACTTAAAGACATCATATAGCTGATACATGCATTTCCTTATTTATAGCAGCACAACATCTAATAATTAAATCCTGGAAGCAGCCCATGTGTCCATCAACAGATGAATGGATAAAGAAAATGTGGCATTTATACACAACGAAGTACTACTTTACCATAAAGAAAGATAAAATTGAGTCATATGTAAGAAAATGTATACACATTGAGACTATAATGTTAAGTGAAATAAATCAGACATAGATACTTCAATACCATGTTTTCTCTTTTATGAAAAACCTAAAGCATAAAATAAAGAGCAAAATAAAAGATGACAGGAAATGAGACAAATGTTTTGTAAATGGGAAGGGGACCAAAAGATGGCTGGGAGGGGAGATGGAGAAGAAGTGGATGTAAAAAGAATGAAGATGTGTTAAGTACATGTACCAACTCATCATGATCAATGTAGTCACCATGCACTGCAAATGTGTTCTAATAAAAAATTTTAAAAATTCTTTACTAAAGTACAATGAGCAAAAGCAGCAAAATTCAGTACAGAAGTGAGCAGTAAACTTACCTATCTACACACGTAGTATTCATTGTATCCAAACGCATGTATAACATTTCAGTTGCCTGTGCAAGCTAAGAATTTGAAGATAAGGAAAACTGTTCTCCACCCTTCTTCAAAAATTAAGCTGTGACAGCAAAACAAATAATACAAAACATTTTCTGTAGGTTGTTATAACAAATAATAGCTTTTAGGTATTTTTTCATGTAATAAGTTTTTTAAAGCTTTAAAGTATCAATGAGGTACAATAAATCTGACATGTATGCAGGGAAGAAATAGGCCATGAGTATTTTCATCACCTCCAAAATTTTCCCACACTCCTTTGTAAACCATTCCCTTTTTTCTCCCTTTCTACCTTTCTCCCCAAATATCTGTTGGCTTGTTATCATTATTCTGCATTCTGGAATTTTATGTAAATAACATAGTATATTAATTCTTGTTTGTCTGGTATCTCATTTCCCATGAATTGTTTTTCAATTTCTTCATGTTGTTACTTGCACTAAAAACTTTTTTATTGCTGAATAATAGTCTGTTCCAAAGACATAATGAAGTTTGTTTATCCATTCATGTGCTTCTTTTGTACTATTACAAATAAAGGCTTAAAGAACACTAATATCATCTTTTCTTCTGAAAATCATTTTTTAAAATTATCTTTCAAGAATGAAAACAAAATAAAAACCTTTTTTAAAAATGCAGAGACCCCATGAACAATGAATCTTCTCTACAAGAAATATAGATAGAAAATTAAGGATATACAAAAAAATGGAGATTTCTGCAAATGGCAGATATAAGTAAACATCAAGATGAATATTGTGGCATAAAACGTTTTTTCTTTATACTCCAAGAAATAAGATAAAAATTAAACTTATTTAGTATTATAACACTAGTAATTAACAAGGAGGTAAAAATTAAAGGTCAAAAATTAAGACTGATGAGAATTCATGCTAAAAAGTATACAGGTATATATTAATATAGCACTATAGATAAATACTTGTAGACTAGTAGAGGGGAAAAAAAAATTCAAACAAATACCAAAAGTTTTCACAAAATACAAAAGATAAGGCATCAAAGAAATACAGGCATAAATAGGGTCAGTTAAAAGACAAAGACTGTGTAACTGGACCTTAAGTCCACTTACCTGCTGTTTACAAAACAGACAAAAAATGTAAGGATGCAGAAAACTAGGGGTGGACTGATATTGTTAGCATTTGGCAAAATAGACATTTTACGGCAAATGCTATATAACATAATCACTTCAGATTAATAAAAGGCTCACTTCAGCAAAGATATAACAATTCCTAACTTGAAGTATACCCGCTAACTCAAACCAAAGCAAAACTGATAGAAGTAGTTACAGTGGGAGACAAGCACCTCCTCTTATAACACAAAGAAACTGCAGACCTCTCTCACCAAGATAAGTTCAAGACAATGAATTTAATATTTTAAAAAATATTTTAACAGAACTGATCTAATGAATTTACAGAGCCCTAAACCTTAAAGTGACAGAATATACATCCCTTTCACATTCATTTCATTCACTTTAAAAAGCAAGAGCATGACTTTCACATGTCAGAACAGTGTGGGGATGAAAAAGGGATTTTGCTGGGGAAGATAACAAGGGGCACTTTTAAAAAATGGCAACATATTCTATTTCCTATGGGGAAGATGCTATGTGTTAAGTTTACAATGGGTGTTTCAGTTTGTCTTATAAATAATAAATAATACTTCACTGCCACTTTGCCAAATCAAATCAGAACCACCCTTCCTAAACCTAAAGTTTAGGGAAATGAAATAACAAAAATGTTAAGATATCTCACACTTTTAATAATCTTTTAAATCCAGACCGGAGTATAAATTTAAAATCAAAGGAAAGGATACAACTTGGGGTAGAGAGCCAGGCTGAAGTTTGCACAATTCAATGAGAAGTGTTGTGTACATCACATCAATGTGAGGGGGTGCTGGAAGCTGAAACAGCTCTGCAAAGATCACCTGCAAAAGAATTATGAATCAGAATTCAATTCAAGCATTATCACTGCATGCCTACTACTAGAAAGACCTTAACATTATAAACCTGAAATGTAACTCCAGGGCTTTTGTAATGAAAAAGAATTACAGTATTTTCTGTAACTGAATACCTAATGAGTTTTTTCTGTCTACCCAATCAAATAAAATAATGTAGGATTAATGCTTTTTGGATCTACATTCCCACCAAATATTTCCAGCTCTGGAACTATTAAACTGATTCAGCAATGCACAGTTTACTGAGGGACTCAACAACTCACGAAGGGTTTGATTCTTAAAACTAACAGTAACCGTTAGTGCCTGAGAATGAGGAACAGAGACACCATTCTGAGAGCCTGAGACTTGTCACATCTCTTTTTCAGAAACTTGCTTTCGCCTTTCCTTGTAGCTGGTAGACCATCAACCTAGAATTCTAAAGCCCTGCTCTGCGCTCTTTTACTCTCTCTTCTCAAACTGTTGTACTTCAGGCTGATGAAACTGTATGCTTTCAAGATTTAATTATTTTTGCTTTTCAACTGACATGTCAAGCCAGGCATGGTAAAGCACACCTGGAATCCCAGCACTCAGGAGGCTGAGGCAGGAGGAACCCTGTGAGTTCAAGGCCAGCCTAAACTACATAGTGAAACCCTGTCTCAAAATGACAAAAACAAAACAAAAGAAAACACTGACATATCAATAAGGGAAATTCACAGTATAAACATACTTTCATGTTTTATAAAGATAAGACAGATACAGTATTTTTTAAAAAGTGCAAAAGTGCTACATGAATAAAATGTGTACCTTAAATACATCACACTATGCTCTCTCATGAATATTTTAACATAAATAACACAGTTAACAGCTTGACTCCTGTTGAATGCGAACATTGTTTTGTGCTCTAATGTCTTCAAGGCCTGTTCTATCAAGCTACTACATTATCAGCATCCTCCTCTTGTCTCATTACAGGGCCAAAAGCATTTCTATTCTTCCTGTTTTAAACTACTTGGCCCTTTTGATTTCTAAGAATATATACGTATTCATTTCTACTTTGTGTTACAGAAACAATATACTAGAAAAGTATATGCCAGTAATGAAGAGGCCAGACAAACACGGGTAAAGATGTCATCTCCCGAAGTAACAGAGTATTTTAAGTATTTTGATCACTTATGCACCTGTTAAGTGGACAATGTATTGACAGGGCTAGAGTAACTTACATTGTCCATGATAACTATCCATGAATGAAGGCATACTATATAGTAATTTATAGGCAACTCAAAACTCCATTTGGCTACTGGTCTCAACCCCCTGTTTTCTCTTTACTAACATGGCTAAGAGAGCACCAAAAGTGACAGCATTTTCCTCACTCCTCTGTTAATTTTCAATGCCTGACAAGTAGCAAGAAAAAAAAAAATAAGCCAAGAGTATATTACATTTTAAAGTAACAAAGACTGTGAAATTCAGAAACATGCGCCACATGGAATGCGTACCTCAACTATGTGGTAGTTCAAGGGGATCTTGTTCTTCCCTGGATAGCTCACTAGCTGTGCAGCACTACGGAAGTATAATTAATAAACAAAGACACATGAGAAATCAACTCATCAGTCTCAACAGCATCAAACAGTGTGTTTGATACATGGAAATCTTTTTCTGAAACGTTCTCAATTTTGATTACTTAACTGTGGCATAAATTATTTTGTCTATCACAAGAAAATGAAACTAAGGAAGCAACAGTCAGATCTATTAATTTAACAAGTTTTAAAAGGGAGATCGACTACTAAAATACTATATTCCTTTCTACTTTAAAATGGAAACCCACAATTTCCAAGGTCTAACAAAACTGAAGTATTTTTTTATTCCCAAAACATCCAAACCCAAAATAACTTGCTGTTCAAAAATCTTCCACAATATATGGCAAACACCCACTTAAAAAACTGACATCCAATGACACTACCATAAAGCACCCAAAAAAGTACTACTTGAGGGTAAAGAGCCTTGAAAGTAAATCAAATTAGCAAAGCAGGGAGTCAGACTGTTGCACACTTAATACACATTTGCTCTTACCAACTCATCAAATCACTTTCTCCCCTCCACAAACACTACAAAAAGCAACTCACCAGGTCTTCCTTTCCTTCCAGTGTGACTTAATGATGCAGTGGAGGTTTTCCTCTATCACAAACCTTTCCACTGAGTGACTCCCTGGCATCACAGGACCCTGCAAATAAACCAGATGTATAGGATCTAGAAAGGAGGTCACTTATTTAAAAACATTAGTCTCATTTCAGGCACTGCCCAACAGTGTCAAAGCTCTGCACTTAAGAAAATTTCATTGTTATGTTCACATATCTACAGCAAAATCAGTCGTGTTTCTCTACTGCAGCTGATAACATACTATCAGTACCCACTTTACATACTACCTACTTTCACAGCTAAATTAAGCATCCATCACACAGCAGATACTGTCCTCTGTATTTTGTGTTAATAACTTAATCCTCCTAAAGACAGTATAAGATACATACTATTATGTCTCCAGGGAATGTAACACAGAAGTAAATAATCAAAGATCATACAGACAGTATTTTGCTAACCCAGGATTAAAACAGAATCCAACGTGGTTCTTACATCCACTCTTCTTGACCTGTACATTAGCCTGTCACTCTAACCTATTTATATATACACATATAATTTCTTGCACATCAAGGTGACATCATTTACTAATGTAGAAAGTTCAACTTCACTGCCATCAACCTGTTTAGATAAACAAAACAAAACTGAAAGTTAAAAGACATCTCAGGCATAAGTTAAAAAAAATTAAAACCGCAAGTACAATGCAACACAGTCTTTTTCTAGGAGCTTTTAAAAGTTGGTCACATACCTCAGGATCATCTGTATAGTCAAACATTCTGAAGATAACCCTTGGCATTGGGTACACTGAATCTTCAGTGTGGGGCGGTGGTGTAAAAGGAGGCAGATTATGCTGTAGTGCTTCACAGAGGATGCTATCAAAGGCCAGATAAGGTCTGAGGATATGCCGTTCCTGCCAGCGATCCTTTTTCAATTTCTGGATCTGAGCCCACAGGCAATCTAAATACTAAACACAGATTAATTTTTAATAATTAATGTAAATAACGTTTTGACTTGTCAAAAACCACAAATCGCAACTCTCTAAAACACACAATACACATTTAAACTAACTTACAATTATGTATGGTAAAAAAGAACGGTAGTGATCTTTTGTACTGCTTTTTCTTTTTGAGTCAGGGTTTCATTATGTTGTCCAGGTTAGCCTTGAATTTGTAGTTCTCCTGGGTTAGTTTACTGAGCAGCCAGGATTACAGGAATACACCACTGTGCCCACCCTCTGTTTTGTAAATCTGTATGGAGTTTTTAACCTCATATTTTTCAGGTTGGATATTTAAAAAAAAATGTCACATAAGCACTTGCCTAGCAAATGTGAGGTCGCGAGTCCGATCCCCAGTACTGCCCCACCCCAAAGTCAAGACCATGATAACTGGGATCTCAGCGAACAAGGGATGCTGTAATTACATTCTATTTATTAAATGCTCTGTATGCCTATGGCAATAAAGACTTGAATTCCTGACAAGTCATATGGAAATATAGCTAAGGTGTGCAAATGAATGGTCTAAATGTGTTACGAGATAAAAATCTACTCAAGAGCTGTTTGTATCAGGGGGACTGAAATCCATTTACCTCTTCTTGTGGATGCGGTTTATCAGCTGTCCATACTTGTAACATGGGCACATGAGTCTTCTGGCGTCTTCTAAATATAAAAATGAAAATCTATATTTAGGCTTTTAACATTATGAAAAAAAATTATGAAAAGATGCTTAGTGTTTTCATAATTAATAAAATGTAAAGCAATAAAATAACATTTTTACCTATCAGATCAGCAGGTATCAACTTTTTTATACTGTATTATGTATTATAATTAAATGTAAATCTGCAGCCTCTTGTTAGCAAAGGGGCTAATTGGTATAATCTCTTTGGAAGGCAATGTGACTAAAGCTTTTCAAAATTTCAATAGTTTGGGACCTTCAACCCTACAATGTCATATTCACATTCCTCTACAAATACTATTTGCATATACACACAAAAATGGGTATCTATGTATATAAAAGAATACTCACTAACTTAAGGTTTATAATAGCTAAAGATTAGAATGACCTAAATGTCTATCAATAGGAAATTAAGCAATTATGGTACATTAAAACAGTGAAATACCATATATTATTAAAAAGGATAAGCTACCCACTTTCTCTATACTGTGTATGTGTCTAAGTTTAATAAAAAAATCCTCCTACTTTGGGGGAGAAACATAGAAAAAACAAAAAGAAAAAAGAATGAGCTAGAGTTATATACTTGTATATGACATACCCAAATTACAGTAACAATAAAAAAGTGGCAGTGGACATATTGGGCTTCCATTTATATCTAAAAAAGATGGAGTTATACACATACACATGTAAGATTTTTATCTGTAAAATTCTTTTAGTAACCAACAAAACAAATATTAACAGTATTCAAAGAAATACTTATAAATAAGCAGAAAATGATACAACAAAATCAATCTGCAAAAACATAAGGGATGTATAATCATCCTGCTGCTGGAACTGAGTAGACGTTTACGACAAAGCCTATTACTGATACTACACCCAACAAGATAAACAAAGCATTTACAATGGCTTGAGATAGGTAGTGGGTAGATATGGGACTATTTTAATTTAAAATGTTATATTTCCTAAGAAACATGAATAAGATGAAACATTAGGGGAACACTATTTTACGGGTTTGGATTAGGATTAATTTATACAAAATACATGTGCTAGGGCAGTGGTCCTCCATTTGCAGAATATTCTAGTAATACAGATGCTCAGAGCTTTTTCCTTAAAAAATGTAATTCCTTTGTTATAGAGGTTGCGGTCTGAGCATTCAAGTACCATAGATAATTCCCTTGTACACTAATATTTAAGGAGCTACTACACTAAGGGAGTTTTTTTGCATGTATAAATGCAGTTTTAGACATGTATAAATGCAGGTTTTTTGTTCATCTTTAGGTCTCAGTGAGTTCTAACAGTAAGAGAATGAGATTACCTAGAGAAATACCTTTAAGAACTCTACCACTTTTTTGAGAATGGAATTCAAATGGTATTACTAATAATAAAATCCAACATTTATTGTATCAGTAAGATATCCTTTACCTAAATAATAAAGAGTAGTATGAGCTGTGCCCTTACTTAAGATAGCTTTCAGTGTTGGCAAAGATGCGGTCCATCTCTGCATCTTTCTTTTCATACAACTCCTTTCCAACCCAGGGTAAAGACGACAAAAATGCATACACGTACCAATCTCGTCGCACCTGAAGAAATTTCAAAAAGTAAGTTAAAATGTATGCTGTTCAGTTTTCATCATATTTTATATACTCTTAAATGAAATATTGTGGGAGCTACTAAAGAGCTTAAATAAGATATCTGGCTCTTTTAGAGCACTTCTAGATGTACTAACTCTCACCGTACTAGACAGTATCATTTGACTTAACATATAGATGTCAAAAGAACCCATCAGTATGCTAGTTGACTTACCTTTAATATTAATCATTTATAGTATGATATTCTATTACCTTTTGTTTATTGCTAAAAAGCTACCCGTGGAAAATTCCTGATACAGTACTACTGGACAACATTCGGCATAGAAAGTCCTCTTACCTGAGGTACATCTTCTTCCTGAGCTACACTTACAAAATTTTCGAACATTGCAACCATTGATGGGGCAGCAATCACATGACAATTCACAAGATCAGATAAAAAACGAACCTGTTGAAACAAACAATTTCTGCTATTAAATGTCCTTCATAATAATTACAAAATAAGCAACCTGCTAATGGTCTAAACCATAGTTTGAAAAACTATAGCCCAAGCGCTGAATCTAGCCTACTATCTATTTTCACACAGCTTATGAACCAAAAATGGGTTTAAGCATTTTAATGCTTGAATTTTTTTTCTTTTAAATTTTTGTACTGGGGATTGAACTTACAACCTCATACTTGCCATGCAACCACTTGTACTACTGAGCTATATCCCTGGCTGAAAAAACTTTTTGACTCATATAAATTACAAGAAATTCAAATTTCAGTGGCCATCTGCAAACTTTTATTGAAACACAACCATGTCCATTTTGTTTACTGACTATGGTCACTTCTGTGTTACAAGGGTGGAGCTGAGAAGTTGCAACACAGATCCTTTGATCAACAGGAACCTACAAATTTATGGGTTTCCATGCTATCATACATTAAGAATCTAGACTGTAAAATAGTCTGGCTACTTCAACCTAAAATTCAGCTGATTTTAAAACTGTGAATAATTTTCATTAAACTCTAGAACGGATGTTACAGAACAGATATTTACTGGAT
Organism: Dolichotis patagonum; assembly: GCA_004027295.1. NCBI lineage: Eukaryota > Metazoa > Chordata > Mammalia > Rodentia > Caviidae > Dolichotis > Dolichotis patagonum. The sequence continues at coordinate 12,000 of PVJX010041307.1, forward strand.
GTCCTTTGTGTGCAACTGCTAAGCACCACTCACGGCCTTGTTATAGAGACTCACAGTCTTCTGGAAAAATACAATCTCACCACAAAGGCATGATCCTATGCTAAAAGGTAAATTAAAAAGCACCCTAGGACTAATGACAAAGAGAACAAATGAGAGCATCATAAAGGAGATAACAACTGGCCTTAGGTCATAAAAAATGAGCAAAGTACGTCTCAAATGGTGAGCAAGGAGGGCATTCTAGGCAGAGGGGTTCAAAAACATGGTATAGTCAGGGAACTGCAAGTCATTTTAATAAAGCTGGAGAGGGTAGGGAAGGCAAGGATAGAAAAACAGACTGGGGCAACTATGAAAGGGCAGGCTAAAGGGTTCAGGTCATATGATATACGTTAGACCATTACTAACCTATGTATCACTAGTAAAGCTTAATTTCATTTTCAGTCAAGATAAATGAAAGGTCTAATACTTGTTTCCTATAACTCAAATATATCATTTTGTACACAGGGTTTTAAAAACCACCACTCAACTCTAGAAACCAGGAAGAAACTAAGGTTTTTAACCAGTAACCAGTATGAACAGAGCTTAGTCACAGGCCACTCTGATGTCACTGTAGAAGAAAAAGTGACACGCAGAGAACTGAGATATAAAACCCTATGTTAAGAGGTTGTTAAGAATGTGAGGAAGAAGGTACGAACTATACTGGACAGATTTCAGAAAAATTTAGGAGGTGTAACTGACAGGACTTGGAGATACTTATGGTACAGGGAGCCAAAGGGAAGGAAAAATTAGTGCTCAGGTTTCTAGATAGGTTGCCCACTATGTAGGAGGGGATGAGTGACCTGGGGAGAAGACGGGAAAGAGGTATAAATAGCACATCAATTTAGGGATGCCTAGGTGTAGGGGTATGCAGGTAGAACTTGGCCTATAGGTCTGGAACTCAGGGAAAAAGGCTAAAGCTGATAATACATTTATAAACTAGGCAGGCATCATCAAAATAAAGTTGGATTAGGAAGTTATGAGAATGAATGAGGATGCTTCAGAAGATAATGTTTAAAGGTAAGTGAGTACAGAACCCTTAGAAACATAAACATTTGAAGAACAAAGGAAGATAACCCAGGAAAAAAAGGCTGAGGATCAGGAGGTATGGGCATTAGGGAGCTTTGAGGGGAGGGGGAAGGTCTGCAGAAACCAAAGGAAAAAAGTAACAGAAAGAATCACATGTGCAGGGAGGCTTACTAGGATTCAGAGCAAAATCAAGCCCCTGGATTGGGTAATAATAACTTACCAAATATACCGCTTCATTATAATTGTTTGCCTTCAATGATTCCTTAAGTTGACGAATCATGGCTTCCACAAATTCTCCACCAAAGTTGTAATTCCTGGCATTCAGGAGTCCAACTAACGTTGTATAAATTGTCAGCTTCTCAGGTAACAGACGTGCGCTGATTTGAGAACCCATACAACCAACCCCCCCAAACAAAAAAAAATTCAAAAAAAGGCATTACGTTAAACTGTTGAATTTTATATAAACATTTTATCATTCCATTAACTTTGGAACAAGATTACTTTGAACTATAATTTTTAAAACAACTTCAGAAAAAGTGTGCATGTCACTGAGAAGTGATACAGATATAATTTCCACAATTTTTTCTGATTCAACTTATCCAAAGAATTAAGAGAGGAAAAGTTTAATGGTGAAGTTATCACACTGAAATAAATATAACTAATGCTAGACAGTTTTTCTTCAAATGTGAAGAGCAGTGCTATGAAAATGGCTTCCCTGAGAGGAGACAAGATGGCGGACTGGTAGGTAGCAGGAGAGAGACCCTCTCTGAGAGAGACAGCTCAAATGCCAGAATAAAACACCCTGGAGAGACCCAAACAGAGAGAGATAGACTCTCACAACACATAAAGAAACTAAAGCGCAAAAATCCACTCGAATAAGATGGGGCTACTATTAGTGAAGATAAGATCGGCGAGCACAGCACCCGCCTCGAGACGACTGAATTCATGCCCGACCTGAACAAGTGATCCGCGCCAAAGCGACTGGCTTGAGCCGCTGGAGCCCGGAGCTGAACAACCCGGCGTGCAGCTCACCGGGACCGGCACTGCACACGACCCACCCAGAGGCACCGTGAATTCCCACCTCAGCTGCGCTGAAGTTGGAGGTCGGGCAGTCCAGCAGTTCTTGGGGACACGGTGAGTGATGAGAATAAGACCCTTCCACGGGAAAGGGGAAACCGACTGGACGACATGTTGGATTTGGGCAGGACAGCCCTAACTCCATAAGGAAGTGGCTTCAGCTGGTTATTCCCCTCACCGAGCAGATTGGTGGAATCTGCTTGAACTAGGCCACGCCCCTGGCGGGGACCCAGTTACTTCCCTGAGATCAGTGCACACTGATGCAGTGAAGGCCTGCAAAGGTTGACTGGCCCAGAAGGGAGAAGCTAGCGCACACTGCCCCTGGGTGAACTCTAATCTCTGATAACCTATTGAAGAGGGCTAAAGCTCCTAGCCTGCGCCCTCTAGAGCAGCCTTAAACAACAAGAAAAGGGTCTGGGAATTACACTGTACACTTGTATGGAAGGAACCAAAAACATGACAAAAGGGAGAAATAAGAAAACACTCCCAGCCCCCAACCCTGAGAACATTGATCCAGGAGAGGTAAATACAAAAGAGACTGAGGGCAGCAAAAATGCAACATCAAACACAGCATTAGCGGACATAAAGA
>PVJX010041308.1:0-14731 GCA_004027295.1 Dolichotis patagonum
CCATTGCATTGATTTCTGCTCTGATCTTTATAATTTTCTCCCTTCTTTTGGCTTTGGGCTTGACTTGCTCTTCTTTTTCTCGATTTTGAGGTGTAGTATCAGGTCATTTATTTGTGTTCATTCTGTTTTCCTCACGTGGGAAATCACCTCAGTAAATTTTCCTCTGAGAACTGCTTTCGTGGCATCCCACAGGTTCTGGTAAGTTGTCTTTGCTTGTAGGTATTGTTTAATTTCTTCTTTAATTTCCTCTGTGGCCCACTGATTGCTAAAGAATGTATTATTCAATTTCCATGCATTTGTGGGTTTTTTTTGTCATTAATTTCTAGTTTCTTTTGTCATTAATTTCTAGTTTCATGGTGGTATGATCTGATAACATGCATGGGATAACTTCAATTCTTTTATATTTACTTAAGCATGTTATGTAGTCTACAATATGGTCTATTTTAGAGAATGTTCCGAGTGCTGCTGAGAAGAATGTATGTTCTGATGTTGTTGGGTGGAACACTCTGTACATGTCCACTAAGTCCATTTGTTCACAAGTGTGATTTAGTTCTGTCATTTCTTTGCTGATTTTCTGTCTAGTTGATCTGTCTCTTTATTTCAGTGGGGTGTTAAGGTCTCCCATTATGATTGTGCTTTTGGTTATTTGTTTTTTCTTTTCTGTTTATATTTGTTTTGGATACCTGTGTGCTCCCGAATTCGGTGCATATATATTTAACATTGTTATCTCTTCCTCTTCAAGTTTTCCCCTAACTAGTATGTAGTGACCTTCTTTGTCTCTTTAAATCATTCTTAGTTTGAAGTTCACATTGTCTGCAAACAGAATAGATATCCCTGCTTTGGATGGGGGGTTCCTGTTGCATGAAGTATGTTTTCCATCCTTTGACTTCAGTCTATGAGTTTCATTTTGAGTTAGATGGGTTTTTTGTATGCAATATATGGTTGTATGCTGTTTCTTGATCCATTCTGTCGTTCTGTTCTTTTCATTGGTGAATTGAGGCCATTTTCATTAATGGTTATAATGGACATACATTGGTTTATTTTTACATGTTATCCTTCATTTCAGAAATGTTTAACCTTGTTTCACTTGTACAGGGGGTTACAGTTAAGAGTTTGCCATAGATATTGGAGGAGACTTAGGACTTGGACTTCTCAGCAATGCTGAAAATATTAGGACTTTGGCAACTTTTGGAGATGGACTAAATGTCTTTCGTATAAAGGTAATACATGAGTCTCTGGGGGCCAGGGGTGGAATGTCATGGTTTATGTGGGTGGTCCCCAGGCCTCATGTATTTGCATTGTACATTTGTGACTGGTTCATTGTCTAGTGCTTGGATTAATGGTGTCAGTGCTACACCCTCCTAGTGTGTGGAGCCAGGATGTGATGTAATGGCAGGAAGAAGGTGTGTCTCTCTTGCTGGTTTCCGCCTTGCTGTTTGCAGCCGCCATGAACTGTGACCCCGCCATGCCACCCTGCCTAGGAGCCAACTGAGTATGGACTGAAATCTCCAAAACTGTAAGAAATAAACCTTTCCTTTCCCAACTTTGGGAATCAGGTATTTGGGCATCAGGTATTTTGTCTCAGTGACTAGTGAAAAGTAAGTAAGACATGCTCCATACCATAGGTCACCATTTCACTCTGTTCACTATTACTTTGCTGTGCTGAAAACTTTTAGCTTAAAGTATTCACTTAATGTTTATTTTTGCTCCTGCTAACAATATTTCTCCTGTCATTAAAAAACCCAATTAATTTTCTGTACAAATTTCAAAGAATATTTACTCTATATTTTTCTCTATTATTTTTATACTTTCAGACCTTTACTTAATTTGGAGTCCATTTACTTAATTTGGAGTTCATTTTTTTGACTTTATTTTTAAGACAGTTTTCTCAGTACCATATATTTAAAAGACTGTCTTTTCTCCATTGTGCACTGTCTGCATCTACAGTAAAAATTAGTTAACATATCTGTTGGTTAATTTCTGGATTCTCTAATCTTTTCTTAGTTTTCACTTTTAGTGGAAATATAATAGTACATGTGATATTTGTGGTAGGCAGTATGTTAACTTGATACTTGTGTACAAAGTGTAATGATCAAAGTAGGATAATTAATATTCCTTTCTTATTAAATATCATTTGTCTGTGTTGGGAGTTCCAAACTTCTCTATTATTCTTCTTTAAAAAAATATATCAATGTCTCCCTGCCATGCTCCCAGTGGTGAGTCAGGCAACAGCACTGGCCCCCACCCTGATCTCAGCCAGAGAAGAGAGATGTTCCAGCAAGAGTGGAAGGTAAGAGGCAGTGCTGGGACTGGAAGTATGTGACTGTACAGAGACTGGAAGCATTGTTGAGCTCTGTTATGGTTTGTGTCTGGATGTCTCCCTGCAGTATCATGTGGTCATAGAGGGTTGGATTTTTGCCAGTGGCTGAACCTAGAATTTGTAATTGATTCATGGTCCAATGCTGGAGTTAAGGGTGTCAGTGCTACACCCATCCTACTGTGGGTAGCCTGCATACAATATGAGGGAAAGAAAGAGGCTTGTCCTCTTTTTCTTTCCTTGTTACCTTCATTGTCTTCTACTTTCATGAACTGCTGATGCTCTGCCCTGTGACACTCTGCCTTGGAAACAGCCAAGAATGGAATGAAACCCCTAAAAACTGTGAGCTAAATAAACTTTTCACCTTTTAACCTTGGATATCATGTATTTTGTCTTAGCAATGAGAAAAGTAAGACAGAATTTGGCACTAGGAGTGGGGTCATTTTTGTACCATTACCTGGCCATGTAGGTTAAGAGCCTTTGGAATTGGTTGTTGGAAGGTGAAGAATTAGGAAAGGTTTGAAAATGCTATCTGAAAGAGCAGCCATGGAACACCTCAGGCTATACTGTATGGGAGATTATGGTTGGAGGGCCAGGGACCAGAAGGATGATAGTAATCCTACCAGTAAAGGACATGTTCAGGAGGTTTATGATGGAAAGGACTGAATAGGCTGTTGAAGTTCAGACAGTGTATGTTATGGCTTGGCAGAGAGTTTGTCTGCATTTTGCTCATGTCCACAGACTGCCTAAGACACTAAGATTAAGAGTGGTAGTCTAATTAATCTGGCAGAAAAAATCCAATGCTGAAGCAGTGGCATGGCTACTTTTAGCCAGATTTATGTTGGGAAACAAGAACAAAGAGCCCAGCAGAATGATTTAAAATTTTGTGAGTTTGGCAAGAAAGGAAGCTCCAGTGAAGCTATGAATTGAAAAGATAGAGCAGAGGAGATCCTGATAACAAAGAACAGAATAATAGAAAAGATGTCCTGAAGGTAACACAAGAAGCAGCAATACTGCACCCTTTACAGCTTCAAAATTGTAAATGTGAGACATTGCTTTTAGAAGAGAACCCCAGAGACGAATGTTTCAGAATGGCAGTGATTGCACCATGTTCCAGAATGGTAGTGTCTGACAGAATTGGTTCCTTGGAATTGGATTCAGAGTGCTCAGTGATGCAGGCACTCAACTCCTACAGCCAAGAAAGAGGGAAGCCTGGCTACTGCTCCAGCTGGTGACTGACCTTAACATCATCCATGTGCTGCTGGTTTTAGGTGCATGCAGAATTGAAGAGTTGTGGGGCCAAGGCAGCTACCACCCAGATTCAGAAGAAGACCTAGGAGTCCAGAGAGTGTGTTTCTAGAGGGCAGTATGTGAAGTTATGAGTGTGAAGGTGAAAGTACAATGGAGACCAGAGAATTTAGAGAAGCCAAAAACTGGGTTGTCTGAGGAAAACTGCAAGGAGAGAGCTGAGTGGGTCCAAGAGAGAAGCCATAGGAGCTATAACCATCAGAAGTACCTTAGGGATGAAGCCACTCAAGCCATTTGGAGTTCACATCTTGCCATAGATTACCTCAGATGTTTCACATGAATCTACCAGACTTAATCTTTGTGATGATAAATTTTGGACTTATCCTATTTATTCTCAGCAATCAAGATCTCCTCTGCTCTATCTTTGCAGTCCTGAGTTTTTTAAAAAATATTTTTGATTGTTAGGAAGGTAGCAAAATCCAACAGAATAAGACAGAATAAAGCCAACCAGGACAGTGCAGTGAAATTGGTACAGAACCCCACAGCAAGTTACCGGGATAACAGTAATAGGTACCACAGTATATCTCTTTATCTTCACAACAGTTGTTCTTTCAACCAGGTATAGCAAAATCAAAGGGAATACAGAACATTATAGAACTTATCAAAACAGAATATTGAATAGAGCAATGCCATTAATCAGAACAAAGCAAAACAATGATATAAATATTTGCCTACAAAGAGATGGTAGAAGGCAATCCCCCTTCTGTTTGCTACATTGCATATGGTCAACCTCCCAAGAGATGTTTAGGTCTCTGGCTCCCACTTGCTAATGGGGGAGGGGGATGGGATGTTTGATTCTCAGCCTGTGTGTTGGTAGGCTCACAGCTGTTCACCAGGGAGGTAAGCCAGTTTCTTCATTTCCCAGCACCCTATGTTCCAACATGGTGTGCATCTCAGGAGGTGCCAGTGGTTCTTGCCTAGGGCCACTGCAGCTTGCCAGGCTCACAGCCAGTCACCAGGGAGGCGAGCTGGTTTCTTGGTTTCCCAGTGCCCTAACTTCCAATATGGATATTGGATATCATGAGGCACCGGTGGTTCTCATCCTGGGTTGCTGCAGCTTTCCAGGCTCACAGCTACTCACCAGGGAGCTGAGCCAGTTTCTTCGCAGTCCTGAGTTTTATAGGAGCTTCTTTTCTGGTCCAAAGAAATCTTTTAAATCATTCTGCTATGCTCTTTCTTCTTGATTCTCAACATAGATCTTGTTATATATAGCAGCCATGACACCCAATGGTATCCCCAAACATTAGGCATGCCACTGTTTCAACATTGAGCTGCCTTGAAACTTCCTCTGTCAGATTAATTAGTACACTGCCCTTAATCTTAGTCTCAGGAAAATCTCTGGACAAGAGAAAAATGTAGAAAAACTTTCTGCCAAGCCATAACACATATCTCCTGGAATCCATCAGCCAAAGTAGTCCTTCCCAGCAAAAACCTATTGAGCCTGGACTTTACTGGCTTTCTGACCTTCTGAGTTCTGATCAGAATCCTCCATAAAGTACAGCCTAAGGCACTCTAGCTCTACTTTTTCAGCCTGCATCTTCAAGCCTTTCCAAATTCTTTGCACAAGCTATTCCCAAAGGTTCTTAAACCACATGGTCATGTATAGTCACAGCAATAATCTCACTTCTGATGTCAAATTTTGCCTTAATTGTTTTCTTTCATTGCTGAGGCAAAATATCAGACACCCAAAGTTAAAGGAGTAAAGATGTATTTTGATTACTGTGTGTGGAAATTTCATTCCAAAATCAGCAAGTTCTAAAGCAGAGTGGATTTCCAGAGGAGAAGAGTTCATGGAGGTCAGATGGTAGCAAAGCAGCAAGGGCGAGAGAGAAGACAAGCTTCTTTCTGTCTCTGATATTGTATGCAGGCTACCAACCCTAGGGTATGTGTAGCACTAACACTCTTAGCCCCAGAAATGAACAATATATCAGCCCCCAACTCTAAATTCAACAGCATCTGAACATTTTGCCCCCAAGACTGCATGATGGTTGGTGGACATCTAGACACAGAGAGGAAGAAGTTAAATTATCATTTGCAGATGACATGATACTCTACATAGAAGACCTCAAAAATTCCTTTAAAAGACTTCTAGATTTAATAACAGAATTCAATTGTGTAGCCCTATACAAAGTCAGTATTCAAAAAGTAATAGTATTCCTGTACACAAACAAAAACATACTGAGAGAGACATTAAGAAAACAGTATCTTTCACAATAGCATAAAAAATGAAATACTTAAGAATCAATCTAACAAAGGAAGTAAAAGATTTATACATAGAGATTTATAATACTCTGTAAAAGGAGATCAGAAAGCATATCAGAAAATGGAAAGATAATCCTTGCTCATGGGTAGGAAGAACAAACAGTGAAAATGGCCCTACTCCCAAAATAGTTACACAGATTTAATGCAATTCCAATCAAAATACCAATAGCGTATCTCACAGAACTAGAGAAAACCTTCCTAAAATTCACTTGGAAATGGAAGAGACCTAAAATAACAAAAGAAATCCTAGGCAACAGAGCACAGCTGAACTGAAATTATACTAGAAAGCCACTGAGAATAAAAAACAGCATGCTACTGGCAAAATAATAATAACAACAGCAACAACAAAAACAAAAACCAGCCTGAAGATCAATGGAAAAGATTAGAAAGTTCAGAAACAATCCAAATACTCAGTCACCTTGTCATTTAAAAAGGGGCCAACCATTTTCACTGGAAGACAGATAGCTTCTTTAGTAAATAGTGCTGGAAAAACTAGCTTCCTACATACCAAGGACTAAACCTAGACTCATGTCTCTCACCATGTACTAAACTAAAATTAGAATTAATTAAAGATTTAAACATTAAAACAGAAACACTAAATTGACTAGAAGAGAGAATATGTAGAACTCTTGAAGACATAGTAGAGAAATATTTCATAAACAAAACCTCAATTGCATAGGAAATACTATAAAGAATCAACAATAAGGATCTCATCCTATTAAACAGCCTTTTGTGCAGCAAAAGAAATTTCCAATAGAGTGAAAAGAGAACCCATAGAGTGGGAAAAACTTTAGCCAGTTGTCTCTCAGACAAGGTATGAGTATCTAGAACATTGAAAGAATTGAAAAAGTCAGAACCTTCACAAATTTAAAGACCCAATCTAAAAATGTGCATCTGAGAATAATATACACTTCTTAGATGGAGAAGTACAAATGGAAAACAACTCTATGAAACCTATGTTCAACTTCATTGATTTTTCAGGAGGTGGAATTTAAAACAAAGCCAGATTCTATCTCCCTCCAAAAATAATGGCTACTATCAAAAAGTCAACCAATTAAAGAACTTCTCAACAGCAAAAGAAATCATCAATAGAGGGAAGAGACAATCCATAGAGTAGGCTGAAATTTTTGCCAGCTGTTCCTCAGGCAATGAACCAATATCTAGAATATATATAGAAGTCAAAACATCAGACTCCCCTCCCAAATTTAAAGACCCAATAAAAAAATGGACATCTGAAATGAATATACATTTAATCTCAGATGAGGAAGTAGAAATGGCAACTCAATATATGCAACAATGTTCCACATCACTGGTAGTTTAAGAGGAATGAGAATAATGCTGAGATTACATCTTACTCCAGAAAGAATAACAGTTATCAAGAAGTCAACCAATATCAAATGCTGGTGAGGCTGTGGGAAAAGAGAAACCCTTTTCCACTGTTGGAGGGAGTGTATACCCCTGCAACCCATGTGGAAATCACTGTGGAGATTCCTTAAACACTAAAACTTGTCTTTGAGGTCTGAAAGTCTATCTTCACTTTCATTGAGGCAGTTTTGCCAACTTTTGATGGAATTTTTGATTTCCTGTATATTTCTTGAATCTGCTTCCTGCATTCTGTTTTTTTCTTATATTATTCCTTCAATATTTCCATCTTTTTGCATTGTTCCTCTAATTTTTAAACTATGTCTTCTTTAGATGTGTTTAGTATTTCTTTTATTGCATTTATCACTTCTTCTTTTACCTGGGAGACTATTTCTGATCTGAGTTCTTTTATAACTTCCCTGAGTTGTTTCTTTACTTCAGTTGCTATTATTTCAGGTATTTCAGGTGTATGGCTTACATTTTGTTCTATGTCTATGTCTCCTAGGCTTGCTTGGGATGGTCTGGAAGTCTGAGATTGCATTTTGCTCTTTCATTTTGTCATTATCCTATATTTCCAGGCTCTGAGTGATGTTCCATGGTTTCCCTGTGCACTGGAAATCACCTCACTCACTTTCATCTCATGAGCCAGGATGTAGGCAGCTGTCCATTGCCCAGAGGTTGCTGGTTGTGGCCCAGTTAGGCCTGCAGGGAATTCTGGTGCATCCTCCAGTGATTTGGAAGGATGTTCAGGGCCTTACCAGCTCAGAGCAATGTTCCAAGACTTCCCTGTGTGCGGAAAATCAACTTTTTAGAGTTTTAGATCAACAGTGATTTTAGTAAATGGGCCACTACAGAAATCACGCAGGCCTCAAAATCCTGAGGAATGAAGATACAGTCCATCTCTTGTAGTCAGAGGTTGTGAGGAGGACCATTAGAATCAGGACACTGAATTTATAATATTATTTTATGATGGTCACTCTAAGTTAACTCAAGAAAGTGCAGGAAACCTATCCACAACACTAAAGACATAGAATATTCAGCCAAGGGGCTGAATCACACAGCAATGTCCTATACGAGTCCAGATGAATACATAGAGCCCATGATGAGTCCAACTGGATGTCTAGAGCCCACAGGAAGGACTCACACTAGTCTCTTCTATGGATCCATGCTGGGAAGGCCCAAAGGTCAGAGGTGGAAGCTAGAAAGCCTATGCCAGCAGTGTTAAGGGGCTGTGTTGGCAGGTTGAGGGTTCTACACTGGAGCCGAGAAGTCACACTCATAATAAAGACCAGGGCTGTCCTGAAAAACACCACGGCCATCCTCAGTGACACAGAGAGCCTGAGCTCCTCCAATGATCAGCATAGTTGAGTATGTGCCAGAGCTCCTCCAGGAGAACCAACAGCTCAAACAGGAGCACGGGGGAGAACCCACAACACCTAGCTTCTCCTTATCCATTTCTCTATTTATGCTGGCAACTCTCCTCAGGTGGAACATCTATGCTCAGCATCATGCTGATTTAATTCAGAGGGTGTTAAGTTGATCACCAATTTTTAATCCATAACATCATCTATTGAGTTCTTTAGAATTTAAAGGAGATTACAATTATATTATTTTATGAAATCAATTTCAGGATATTTCAAACATGAGAAAAGTATAATCTATTACTATCAGGTCAAACATGAGAAAAGTATAATCTATTACTATCAGGAGATGGAAGCTTGCATCTTCTGGTGTCTACATATCATCGCCTCTGTTTTATGTAGAAACATGTATTTTTCTAATTTTGTATAATAATGCAAAATGTCCATGAGTTAGATAATTATTTGTTTATCTCACCAATATTGCTACTCAGAAACATGGGGAGATAGCAACCACCTCGACAGGGGCAAGTAGGCAGTGAATAAGTTATTTGTATGTAGAACACTTATCACAATGGAGTCATATGCAATTTGTTTAAGAAGGTCCACTAAATCATATTACTGTTCTTGCAGACTGGGGCATGGAGAATGAATAATGAAACTGCCTGAATGCTATGATATCAGTATCATTCATTGTAGGCCATAAATTGGAGCCTGGCTGATTAAGATTTGTGTAAACCTATCTCTTGCCTTTAGCAAAGCCAACAATCAAGTATTTAAGCATAACATGCCATATAGCATGCTCAATGCCATGGCAAAATTCCAGACTACAAGTGGAACAATTCAAACATAAAGAAAGTTCTTGAAAATTATGAAAATCAGTAGAACAACTGAAATAGGCTTACAAGACTGAATGGAAGCTGAGTAGTCCTCTGGGGAAGTCACTAAAGACTAAACTGGATGATGGAAAAACTCAGGGAGAACTGTTCTCACAAACTGGAAGTAACCACGGAGAGAGGTTTGAAATTCAAATGAACAGCATCAAACATATTCACTATAAATGATTCATGCTGAAGGTCTATTTTGGAAAGTTTTTTCTAGAACTTTCTTCTTTACTAAACTCTAGAGATAAATGAAAGTATTTTCTGCAGAAGGCTAAAAAACCTCACTAGCAAATATTTAAAAAATTCTTCATACTTCTCACATGGAAGTGTGAGAAGTATGATTAGTACATGTATTGCAAACATGTACTAATAAAACTTTTGAAAAATAAGTAAAAATAGTTGAAACATTATCTGTCACCAACCAACTATATCACGTATTGTTCTGGAAACTTAAGAGGTGATTTGCAAAATAGAAAAATACATATAAACAATGAATGCCTCAGTTACTTTTCTCATAGCTGGGGCAAAATGCATGATACCCATAAAGTAAATGAATAAAGTTTTGCAGAGGTTTCAAGAGTCATAGTCCATCATCAACTGGCTCCAATGCTTAGTGGCATGGTAGAGTGGCATTTCAGAGGAGAAACCATCCAAGGCAGGGCATGTAGGAAGCAGCAAGCAGCAAGCAGCAAGCAGCAAGCAGCAAGCAGCAAGCAGCAAGCAGCAAGCAGAAAGCAGTGATTCTGGGTTTCTTCTTTTACCCTTACAGTCCATCCAGACTATAAAGCTATTGATTGGTTCCCACTATACCCAGGGTGGGGCTTCCCATGAACTCTTGTGGAAACATTCACATGATTCAAGAACAACCAATTACCAAGACATATTTTTGTTATGCCTGATGCCCAAAAGATGTTTGAATAAAGAAAATACTGTCAACAAATAACTTTGATTAGATATATGCTAAAAGGAAGTGAATACCTCATATTTGTGAACTTTGTCTTAGTAACTTTTCTTGTTGCTGAAACAAAATGACACAGAATTAAAGAGGGAAAGGTTTATTTAGCTGATGGCTTGTAGAGTCCATAATCAGTTGCCTTCAAGGCAAGGTGGTGCATGGTAGAGGGGCAATGGTTCATAGTGGTGGAAGACAAGGAAAAAAACCAAGAAAGCAAAAGGAAGATGGTGGGGGGACAAACCTCTTTTTCCCTTTTATTTTATTCAGACTGCTGAGATTAGGAAGGTGCCAGTCCAATCAGTGGCCTGATCCAGGAATCCCTTAATTCCAGAACCCTTAATTCCAGCACCCTTAATCCTAGCATTCAACCATGAATCAATCACAAGCTCTAGATTCAGCTACATGTGGAAAAGCACCACCTAAAATTACATGAGGCTTTGGGGGGGATCTAGACACAAATCTCTAGATCAATGAAAGGATATGCACTCCTACTTATAAATAATCAGAATGTTATGGCTCCCTGCCCACTGGAAAATAGCAAGCTTCTGATTCTATCAATAAGAGTTGTTGTATTGAAAAATGGGACTGTCTATGGAATTCTAGTGCTGTTTTCTAAGCAGATGGTTGAGGAAGGCAAAGGTAAGCCTGCACAATGGACTGCATGGACAGCAATGTATATAGCAATATAAAAGAACATTGCTCTAAACATATCCTTACCTAATTGATAGGGAAAATGCTATAAAAGACATGAATATTTGTTGATTCTTGTTGGGTCATGGTTTGTCTAATGAATGAATATTTAAAGGATACTATATTTTATAAAATGCAATTGATGGAATTTCAGAAAGAATTGAAGTGGATCATAGAGATACCTGCCAAAAAATTTAATTACTGGATCAGAGAAGAACCAGAATGACAGTATGAATGCTTTTGTCCATTATGTTCAGGTAGCCACTTAGATGCCTGAGATGAGCATGCATGGTGGTGTCCAGTTATGAAACAATGAGTAATACAAAACACTCTACAGATACCCACTAAATCCACTACTATGGAAAAAGACTTTTCTTAATGTAGCATGAGAACATGCCTCTGAAATTGTCCTTGGGGAAAATCTTTTCAAGAACAAAAACTGACTCAAATCTGACAGGTTGTCAGCACATGGCCACTGCTAAAATTTCTGAAGCAGTAGCTGAAATATCACTGAGGTCCTGGAGACTGGAATTTTATGTTCGTTTGGAGCCATAATCTAGATCTCTCTGGGTCAAGGAACACATGAACTTTGCACAACAGTGTGTCAAGAGGATCCTCTGGAATATGTGGAGCACTGATGTAATTTGAACATTTGGGGTGGGAAATTTCAGTATTCATATTAAAGACATCAAATCATGAAGGGCTTCCTAGTTTAACTGGATTAATGTGGGCTTCATCTAAAAATAGGGAAATAGGGAGTGGCAACTTTGGAAAAATTTTAGAGATTCTGAGCTTTGGAGTGTTTTTTTGTTTTTAATTTGTTTAGTTGGTTTGTTTTGTTACCAGCCCTAATAGTTCTAAACCCAGGATTACATCTGCATATTTGAACTGAAGGGATCATTGCTTCTCAAAATGCTTTTTTTTTAATTTAAGAGAAAAAGACACATAAAAGAAAAACAAAAAGCAAAAGAGACAAACAAACAAAAAACAAACCCAAAACAATAATAGTATAGGTTTCCAAAGCAAGATGAGGAATTTAACAATGATTGTAATATTGCATATTGTTACCTTCAAAAGAGTTACTTAGATTACCAGATATAGACTTGTAAAACTGATCTAATCATATGAGTATTAACTGTTATTTTCCAAGAACTAGTACAATTAGTAGTATAGTCATCTTAGCTATCTTATGTGTATGTATACAAATTTATGTCTTTTTGCTTTTCCCTTCCTTCTTTCCTCCTTTCCCCATCCCAGTTACTTTTCCTTTTTGACCAGTGGCTTACCCTTACACAATATTTATTGTAGATTGTGGATCTTACTTACTGTTTCAGTTTCTTACATTAGGAAGACAATATGGTATTTACACATTTGAGTTGATTTATTTCACTTGTGAGTATGGTCTCAAGTTGCATCCATTTACTTATAAAAGCTATGATGCAATCTTTCTTTATAGCTAAGTAGTACTCCAGTACATAAAAATACCGCATTTTTTTATCCATTCCTTGATTGATGGGTACTTGGGTTGTTACAAGATTTGGCTATTACAAATTGTGCTGCTATAAGCATGTGTGCATATATATCACTGTAGTATGATATTTTCAATTCTTTTGGGAAAATACTCAGAAGCAGGATAGCTGTGTTAAATGAAACCTCTAATTCTAGCTTTCCAAATACTATCTTTATCCTTTCAAACTACAGGAAGTACAGTTCACACATTCCTAAATTGCCTCTAGTTTATGTATGCATTCTTGGTTATTTAATATTGACCTTGCCTCATGTGGAAAACTAGAATTAATGTTGCTATCCCTCTGTGATAATCTCATGATTTGCATGTCCATTTCTCTTTCTTCCTGAGAATGGGCAAAGGAGAGGCTATAGTAAGATTTTTATTGCTACCTTGCAAGTTTTCTTTCTTTATGAGATCCAGCATTTTTTATCCTTGTCATCAATCTTTGTGAATCTGCTATTTAAAAGCACTTAGCTCTTGAATTTCAAGGGTCTGATTTTTAAAAAAAATTTTTTATAAGTTCTAGACAGAAGTCCTTTGTCTGAGGAACTGTCCATGAAGATTTTTTCCCAATTTGTGGGTTTTCTTTTCACTCTGCTGGAAGCCTCTTTTGACATGCAGAAACTCTTTAATAAGATGTGGTCCCAGTTAAAGCATTTCCTGTGTAGTTTGGTTCTTGTTCATGAATTCTCTTCCTACCCCTATATCTTTGAGATTTTTTACCTACTTTGTCTTCCAGCAGTTTTAGTGTTTCTGTTTTAATATTTAGATCTTTGATCCATTTAGATTTTAGTTTAGTGTATGGTGATAGACATGGGTCTAGTTTTAGTCTTCTGCATACAGACAGCCAATTTTTCCAGCACCATTTGTTAAAGAGACTGTCATTCTTCTAGCGAACATGTTTGGCCCTTTTATCAAAGATAAGGTGGTTGAGTGAGTTTGTGGTTGTGGTTGTATCTTCCAATCTATTCCACTGATCCTCTGGTCTGTTTCTATTCCAGCACCATGCTGACTTTATTACTGTAGCTTTGTAGTATAATTTCAAGTCGGGGATTGCCTCCTGCCTTGCCTTTGCTGCTTAGGATTGCCTTTGCTATTGTAGGTCTCTTCTGGTTCCAGATGAATTTTAGGAGTGATTTCTCTAGGTCCATGAGGTATGTTAGTGGTATTTTGATTGGGATTGCATTGAATCTGTATAGTAATTTTGGGAGAATGGCCATTTTTACAATGTTTGCACTTCCTATCCATGAACAGGGGATGTCTTTCCATTTTCTGAGGTCCTCTTCGATTTCCTTTTTCAGGGTATTATAATTTTCTCTGTATGGCTTTTTTACTTCTTTCGTGAGATTAATTCCTAAGTATTTCAGTTTTTTGGATGCTAGTGTAAAGGATATGGGTTCTCTTACTTCTCTCTCAGTACTTTTGTTGTTAGTATATAGAAATGCTATTGATTTTTGAGTATTGACTTTGTATCCAGCTACCTTGTTGAATTTATTAATTATATCTAGGAGTCTTTCAATAGAGTTTTGGGGGTCTTCTTTGTAAAGTATCATGTCATCGGCAAATAATGATAATTTAACTTCCTCTTTTCCTATCTTTGCTCCTTTTATTTCTCTTTCCTGTCTTATTGCTCTGGCTAGTATTTCCAGTACTATGTTGAATAGGAGTGGTGATAATGGACATCCTTGTCTTGTGCCTGATTTTAAGGTAGAGGCTTTCAGTTTTGATCATTTAATATGATGCTGGCTGTTGGTTTGTCATAGATGGCCTTTACCATATTGAGATAAAGACCCTCTGTTCCAATTCTCTGTAAGGTTCTTATCATGAATGAGTGTTGGACTTTATCAAAAGCTTTTTCTGCATCTATAGAGATGATCATGTGGTTCTGCTTTTGGCTCTATTGATATGGTGGATTACATTTATTGTTTTGCGTATGTTGAACCATCCCTGCATTCCTGGGATGAATCCGACTTGGTCATGGTGTATAATCTTCTTGATGATTTGCTGCATCCTGTTTGCCAATATTTTATTGAGAATTTTTGCATCTATGTTCATCAGGGAGATTGGCCTATAGTTCTCTTTTTT
>PVJX010041309.1:0-14877 GCA_004027295.1 Dolichotis patagonum
CTCTGTTTAATTACCCCATGTCCTTTTCCAACAGTGGGATGAGAAACTGCAGTTCCATATGCAGGTCCTGTATTGACCAGAATAACTGAATGGGCTTCGGCCTGGTCTTTATAAGTGTTCTGAGGGATTTTCAAAACAATATATGCACACTCTTGAAAACACAGAAACTGGAAAAGCTTCAGTTTAAAAAACTTACAAGCACTATAAAATACAGTCACATACGTGCTACAGATGCCAGATCCTAGTCAGAGTTACAAAATGCAGTTTCTGATCAGTTACCAAAGCATAACCCACCCTGGCTAGATGCTAGTTCCCAAAACTAATCCTTGAGAGTGAACAACACAGACCAGGAGCTAAGGACAGGTGCCAGCTCCCTCTCAGGTGTCATCATTTGGCTGTGCTGGTCCTTGCAATCCATTACCTTTACCTGTTTAAACTACACTCCACAGAGCCGCGTGCTTAACCTAGGATGCGCATTGTAACAATCACCAAGGAGCTTTTGAAAACACTGATGCCACAGCCCTCCCTCAGAATGTCAGAATCATGGTGGCGGCCCAAGTCCGAGAATTGTTAAGAAGTCCCCCAGCTAACCTTGATAGATAGCTGGGCATCAGAAGCTAGCATCCTAGAAGCATGGCTCTTGGAGAGGGAAGCTACCAGACGGATCTGGGAGATTTTCCTGGCTTGCGGTGACTGTTGCTGTACAGAATGAAACAGCACCAAAGACTTCCCTCGTGGATCTGTTTTAGTTTTGGGGTGAAGCCTGCTGCTAATGGTTTGCAAATGCTTCACAGCTGAACTGCTGTGCACCCTGGGTTAGGAAAGCTACCCCCAGGGTTCTGCAGGGGTCTTACTGCAAAGAACATGGGAGCAGTTCTACAAGACAGCGCATTATTTTCACTTATTTATACTTTTACATCTCACAGTTTTAAAAGATGTATTCAGATCCTAGAGTTAAAGCCAGTAATCACATACAGTAAGAGCGAAATTAGTCTGTTACCTAACAATCCATACCGCAGGTGAGCAAAGCAGTTGGTGGGCAGCGTCTTGTCATGGATCTCTTTGACAAACTTGCGAGCGCTGTCTGGTGGGTCCCCAGTGCCTGTGGTAGAAACCACCACCACCAGAGGAGCTGTTTCTGTTTTGAGATCATACTGCAAAACAAAGAGATCAAGTCAGGACTCTAATGCTGCACACATGCATTTGGGATTGAGCACAGCAGCGAGGCAAAGCCGTTTGTCTTCCTCTGTCTTGCATTTCCTTCCAACTTTCCTCTTCTTCACGTTGTAGAGATACATGGCAGAATGACCAGTCTGATGACCAGGTGGCCCTGTTTAGTTAAGCTGTCCAGCTTAGGTCACAGCTCACAGGAAAGCACACGTCTGTTTTGCTGCAATGCATCAAGGGGTTAGGAAAACTGGATACAACCTTCGTCCTTTTCTCAAACAAGTTCCCTAGAGCCAGGGCCCATCACCCCGGGCTTCCTCCTAGTAAGATCCTTCACCTTAGGAAAATCAGAGGAGGGAGGTGGGCATAATCGGCTCTCTGCCACAGTGCCCTGGGCCAGACGCTCAATGTGACCTTGATCTGCAAGGCAAATGGGCCAGGTAATGAGCAGATGACGCTCAAGGAACCACAATGAGCTCTCAAGGAGGAAAGGCAGCTAACTAATGGGGTGGGGATGCCTCTCTAAGAGTCAGAAAAGCAGGTGCAAAGATCTCAAATGTAAAGAAGGGTAAAAGTCAATAATAAAACACACAATTAAGTATACAGAATTAAAACAGTAGGACAGCAAGGAATAGCAAAGAGGATACTCTTCTTCAATTTATTTCTATTTCAATACACTTGCAGATAGCAAAATACAGTCACCTGTATGGCAAGTAAAGCCCAGAGGCAGAGGCCCACAAGCGTTTTAAAGTTGGGAGATGAAAAACGTTAGTCCTTAGCTCTCAGGGCCCTGATTATGCAGGACAGCTCCTCACTCCTTCTGGGCTGAGGGAGCTGAAGGTTCAATGTGCCGTACAGTCAGATCCTCCATGCTGCCAAGTCCCATGAATCAAGTCTTTCTCCCAGCTCCTAGGTAAATTTACTTAAAATAGGGCATTTCACCATTTCTTCTAACGACTCCATTAACTTTCCTGCTCATGAACACAACCAAAGAATTCCCTTCATTTTCCCACTTTTTGTGGTGCTGAGTACTGAACCCAGGGCCTCGCATATGCTAAGTGCGTGCTTTTTCACTGAGTGACACCCCAGCCCTCACCTGCTGTTACAGTTATGAGTCTGGATGTCCACCCCTCCAGCCTCATGCAGTCATGAGGGCAGGCTTCTACTGAGTTTTTGAATGACTCATGGTCCAATGCTGGGATTCTGGGTGTGAGTGCTACACCCCAGTGGGCGTGGCCTACATACAATATAAGGGATAGAAAGAGTCTTCTCTCTGTGTTCCTCCCCTTTTGCTCTTGTTGCTGTTGCTGTCTTCTGCTGCTATGAACTGTTGTCCCTCTGCCATGCCACCCTGCCTTGGAGCCAGCTGACTATGGACTGAAACCTCTACAAACTGTGAGCCAAATTAATCTTTTCTTCCTTCATTTTGGGCATCGAGTATTTTGTCTTAGCAATGAGAGAAAAGTAACCAAAACATCTGCATACCCACATGGTTAGAACCTGAGCTAACATTCCTAAACACTAAGCCACCACACAAGTTATATGTTAAACTCTGCACTGAATTTGGGTAAGTAATCTTAGAATACTGCAAAGTAGGAAGTGAAGCTATCTTTTCAACTTAGGTAACAAGCAACTAGAGAAACCATTCAGCTAACAACATGGCTAAAGTGGTGGTGTTAAGAAAAAAAAATTTCACCATTCACCTTTCCATCGAGCTAACGACTAATCAGGGCTACTCTTACGATACAACTCGCCCACTATAACAGATTCGGCCTGTAGTCCATCAGGTGGCACCATCACATAAGTTTGTTTCAAGTCACCGTCCAATGACAGAGCCTGCCCACTGGTGGCCGGACTGTGTCCTCCAGGAGGTCTGCTTTCAGGGGCTGCAGCTGGAGTTACACTCGCAGTGCTGCGTGAAGGAAGCAGATGACTGGGATTATGATTCATCTGTGCTGCTGACCGCCTCATCTTTGGAACTTAGACTTGTGAAGGTCAGAGAGGGCTGTAAACCTGAGTGAGTGGACACTGGCGAGCTAGCTTTCCAAGTCCCAAAGCAAGTTGAGACTGCTCGGTGGCTGGCATATTATATGGCTGTATAAAGCCCCTGCTAACTGTCATCACCTGATTTGTCTGGAAAAGTACAGTGCAGAAGCCTCAACCAAGTCAAAGAAGAACACAGAGCTGAGTATGGTGTGAACACCTATAATTCCAGCACCCTGGAAGGCTGACGCAGGAAGATTGCAAGTTTGGCCTGGGAAACTTAAAGAACACCTGTTTCAAAACAAAAAATAAAAAGTGAACTGGGAATGGAGCTCAGTATTAAAGCCCTGGGTTCAATCTCAAGTCCTGGGGGAAACAAAAAAACACAGAAAACACAAACTGTCATGGTCTTATATAACCTAACATAGGACCATCTGCAGAGAAGTACTAAATGTGCAGACCCATATTCCCAGCCCTTAAGCAGCTGAATCCTGCCCAAATGATTACACTATTGCTCTAAATTCTCTCACAAAATAATCTAGGTGTTGGCCTGTCCTCCAAGGAACTCTCAGGTGAATGTCCAGGTCTTTGGGGAGCTGATGAGACACAGGTTCCCGAGGTAGAGAGCACCGCATGTGCCCTGAGGGCCACCTCGTGAGCTACACAAGGCCTAGGCCACTGCCACCACTGACAGCTGAGGAGCAGCTGCTGCTTATTTCAGGTTCCGAGACTGCTTGGCCTCAAATGTACACTTCTATGTTTAAATAAACACTGCTGAAATCCTACAATACTGTTGTTAAAAGGAATTCCTGACTGTTAAAAGATTATAGCAGTATTTATCACTTTCTCATGTTTTTTAACAAACATTACTTCTCAACCAACATACGTGGAAGCATAAGGCACAGGGAAATCCACACAAGTGACAGCTCTTACCTTATCCGACTCACTAATACAGTGAAGATCTGCAGAAAAGCCATGTGCCCCCGCCTGCTCCCATATTTCTTCTGCGATGGCCTTTGCCTGTCCTTGCTGTGTAGCATACAGTAACAGGAACCTCCTCATCACCTCAGGGGACGTGCTGTCACTACAGAGGTGACACTGAAAAAAATAGTGTCTTTTTAATGAAATAATAGCCTGTAAGTACGAACTCTACCTTAACCGTTAAAAAAGAACGCAATCATATCCATGCATAGTATAAAGTAACCTCCTCTAAATGTTTAACACTAATTTTAAGTGAAACGAAATAAGAAAGAATTCATCAAATTACAGAGCATACAAGAATCAAATTCTAACTTGATGGCTCACAAATGAGACTGAGATCAAACTTTTGGGGCTTGAAAGAACTTTCTATCTGTAGGCAAGCTGCTCAGCTGTTCTGTACCTCAATTTCTTTGTCCTTAAAATGAGGATCCTAACACCTAAGGGATCAGGATGTGACACATGTACAGCACCTGAGAAAAGCTTAAGGTCCAGTACCACTTAAAAGACAAAGGCATCGTTTTGTTTAGATTTAGACATCTTTTGTTTCCTCTTTTTAAAACAGATAGGCTGGGTGTGGTGGTACAAGGCCTGTAATCCCAACTGTTGGGAGGCAGAGACAGGAGAATCCTGGCCAGTTCAAGGGCAGCCTGAACTGTATACAGACACCCTGTTTCAAAAGCAAAACAAAAACAAACAGAACTTTCATTAAAATTACAGGATTTCTCGTTCCTATTTCATCATAATTTTAAGCACAAACTAACCACAGTACTAAGTTAAATAAAAGTGCATATTCTTTTTGAATTTACCCAAGTCGAAATCTTGGCTTTTGGTGGATGTAGCTCTGAGCCAGCTAACGACAAACTGAGCCACAAATAAGTAAGTTACACATCGATTATGAAATCCGTGGGGATCAGCACAACCCCTGGCAGTCCAGGTGCGGAGGGCGAGGCTGAGTGACAGGCAGGGCTCACGCAGCACTGCGGTCGGCCATGAAAACCTCACAGCAAACACTGCCGCTCCTCAGGGATCACGCTAACCTCACCGACTGTAGGCTGTTTCTCCGTGGGCTAGCCTCGCTGCCACCGCGGTCCTCACCTGCGCAGCGCAGACCCGAGTACATTCCAATATAGCTCAAAATCGCGGCATGTAAGGACAAATCGCGCATGCTCGGAACTGAGGACCAATAGGACGCTCCGCAGAGACCTGGGCCAATCACGGAACGCTGGATATGGGCGGTACCTGGGCGCGTCCCCGGCCCCGCGCATGCTCAATTCCCGTCGGCGTACGGTGGCCCGTCAGGCTTTCCCTCTTCTGCGTGCAGTCAGACCGCTGCTCCGGTGCGGCTCGGTAAGTGCCCATGCGGGCTTTCAGTGGGACCGTGCCCTGCGCTGCATGCCTCGAGACTGCTCGAGGTGCTGACCCGCTGGGCCCTTCTTGTGCAGGTCCTCGGGCGCCGGGCTCCGTCCCGTGTCCTGCACATTCGTGTTCCAGATCCCGCAGCAGGTATTTACATTGTATTCTATTATTTCCTCCCGCGTGATCCGCCCTCGGTCTTCTTGATCCTCTCTGCATCCCGGTGTTTTTTAGGCGCGCCTACCTTGCCTTGGCCTGCCCTGTCCGAATCTTGCCCTTGTTATCTACTCCCCCATCCCGAGAGCGCTGCTTTTACTCAAATGCAGTTCCTCCAACCAAGCCCACGCGTGGTTGAGAACCAGGCCCAGTGAGTTTGAATCCCTGCTCTTTACTAGCAGCGTAAACGGGCCAAAGTAACTTCCGGAGAGTTTAACGTCTTCCTCAGCTGTAAAGTCATAAAAGTAGTTAATTTGTGTGGGGTAATGTTCAACAGGCGCTTGAAACAGTGCCTGGCAAGCGATGGTGATTGTTGTTAGTAGCCAGGGGCTGTTTTCTACACTTGCAAACTATGTATATATATATATACATATATAGTATATATATATGTATACGTATACATATATAGTATATATATATATGTATACGTATACATATATATGTATACGTATACATATATATATATACTATATATGTATATATATATGTATACGTATACATATATATGTATACGTATACATGTATATACTATATATATGTATATGTATACATGTATATACTATATATGTATATATAGTATATATGTATGTATATACTATATATGTATATATAGTATATATGTATATATATACTATATATGTATGTATATAGTATATACATGTATATATATACTATATATGTATGTATATAGTATATATATGTATATATATACTATATATGTATGTATATAGTATATATATGTATATATATACGTATATATACATACATGTATATAGCTACTTTTGTTTTAGCGAGAAGTATTAATCACCATTTTTATATTTCTTTCCTTAGATTCGTCAATACTGATGTTTTAGTGAGTCACGTTCTCAGTGTATTTGCCTAATATTTCTTCCTTGTAAATCAAGAAGAGTTCCAAATCTAATGGCATGGCGTTAATTACCCTGTGGAAGAACTTATGTCAGCTGGCTGATTTTAGGGTACATGGAGCTCTGGCTACGCTGAAGAGTCTCCCTGTAAACCACGTTAACAAGGGAGTTAAGGGGAATCTGTGTGCTAGGTTCTCTTCACTGCAGCCTGAACCTTGCCGGGTGGGGTCCCATACTGCCTGTGGGAAAAAGTTCCATTCAGAAAATGGACATAACCTTCACCCACTCAGTGAGCAGGGCTTCTCTCAAGTGCACAACTGGGATGGGCTTGACCAAAATCTTAACAGCAAAGACGAACAGATGTTTTACAGGAAACTAAACAGCCTCACTTCCTGGAAAGAGGTCTTAGGTTTCATAAGCACACTGAAGACTCTGCCTGGTTCTATGGCTGCAGGAGCTTTGCAGCGCATTTGTGAAGTGGAAAAAGGAGACGGTGAGCAAAGACTGCCCAAAGAGGTCCTCGAGAATAACACCTTTCAAGCTTTGTGCTTTCAGTTTGAACAGCAACCCGCATGTCTGTCCAACACGGGTTTGGTGACTGCTTTGCAAGCTCTGGTTCTGTCGTCTCACGTGGATCAAGAGGGTCGCCTGATCCAGAATCTGGTGGCAGAATGCCAGAATCGTCTCCAAACTGGTGTCCTGGAAACTTCTGATCTCTGTGTTCTTGGGGAAACTCTGATTAGACTGCAAGGTCCAGGTAGTGTGACATTAAAACTGATCATACACCAACTGCAAGGTAAAAAACCAGAAACATTTACCCCAGAAAATACTGTGGCCGTTTATAGAATACTGCAGACCTGTGCTGAAAAGGGGGACCAACACCAAACGTTTTTAAATGTGATAAACAGCTTCGCTCTCTCAGTTGTTTCCTTCCTGAGTCCTAAGTTAATTAGCCAGATGCTGGCTGCCCTAGTGGCTCTTGATCAAACTCAGGCACGCCCTCTGATTATAAAATTGGGTAAATATGTCGTGAGGCATGTTCCTCAATTCACTAATGAAGAACTTGGGCAAGTCTTGGAGGCTTTCAAATATTTCGGATACAGTGACAAGTTTTTTACCAAGGCCCTACAGCAGTATGTCACTTCACACCGCCTCAGCCTGGATCCTGAAATTATCAGTAAAGTCGCAGAGTACTGCAGTAGAAAACTGATTCGTTCCAAACCCATTCTTCGTGCAGTGGCAGAAACTTTTGTTTGTCATTCAGAAAAACTTTCACCTACTCAGATTTATGAATTAATTGAACCATTTGGCAAACTCAATCACTTGCCATCAAATGCTCCTGCTTTCTTTAGGAAGCTAGAAAATGTGCTGTTCACTAATTTCAATCACTTCCCACCCAAAACTCTCCTGCGAGTTCTCCATTCCTGTTCGCTTATTGAATGCCATCCAGTCAACTTCATGGCAAAAATATTCAGCCCTTTCTTTCTTAAGCAGCTGCAAGGTGAGTTGGCTGGGACTTCTGACAGTTGGACAAAGGGAATTTTAACTTGTGGTGTTTTCAGATGACAGGAATGACAGGAACTGTTTATGCTGAGCAAATGCTCTGCCCTTGTTTTTTCTTCCACGACACTGTGACGGAGAGATCTGAAGTCACAGATGCCAGTGTAAACACAGGGCTAAAAAATGCTGGAATCTTGGAGAGTGGGAGAGAAGCAATGTCAGATAAACAGTCTGCTGCCAGCCAGCGTCCATGGTGTCCCTGTGGCACCTGGGGAGATGGTGGAAAGAGCTACTCCAACCTTTGATGCCTCCACTTTTTAAAAAAATGGTATTGTTTATCTTAATTCAGGGCTACTCGAATTGTCACATTTCTGGCTCTCTATACTTAATGAATATTTCCAATAATTCTAGAAATGTGTCACTTGTAATTATTTGCTATGTAGAAGCTTTGGGTGCTTGAAGGTTTCACTGTTTATAAGAAAAGGACATGATTAATTCTGACAAGTTCCTCTCCTAGTGTCATTTTGAAATTCATGACTGCCGGAGTGTGTAAACTGATATACATTCGTGATGTTCTCTCTCCTTAAACACTCCACACTTGAAGCTGAATGACAGAGTGCTTCTTGTTTCAGGTGAAGAGTCGTATGTGGACAGATTGAGTCTGGTACAACTGACCCAACTTTTCCTCACCTCCATCCTAGAGTGTCCTTTCTATAAGGTAAAAGCATGACCGTAGAGAGTGGCTTTATTTCCCTATGGGGCCACTTGTCTTTGCCTGCTCTGAAATTGTCACACATTTGGTCTATCTGGTATCCTCGTTAGAGGCCAGGACATGCGTTTATTGGGAGTCAGTTGCCACCCTGTAGTCTCATCTGTGATGAATCGTTCTCCTGTCTGTGATGGGGTCCCAGAAGCTCCATCTTCTGCCTTTCAGGCTCCTTAGGAAACCTCTCCAAGTGCTGCAGTTACAGTAGCAGCCTGCGCTTTCTCTGGGGCTTTCTGGTTCTTCCCAAAGCTGGTCATTATTAGTGTCTATCTCTGAACTGAACAGATGCTGAAGTTATTTCTGAGTATGATTTTAAGCCAAGGCAGGTGTTTCACTGTCATCTGGCAGGGTTTAGTTCAGGGGATTCTGTAGTGGCATGCAGCACCATGGTGACACCCGCATTCCCTGGTTGGATCAGAAACGGCATCTTGTAGGCTCGCATACCTGCCCTGTCCTCTATGCTCTGAACTCAGGGTTCAGAGAATCTGATTTTTGGAGAAAGGTGTAAGAATGGGAAAACATTCATTTCTTTAAAATAGCTTAGACAGTACTCATGCACTCAAAGCTAATAGCTATCCGCAGTCTCCTGCCAGCCCTGCACAGTGTCAGCAGCAGTCCTGTGGGCAGATATATACACATGTATGCAGTGTCATCCAAGGTTTTCCTCTCAGTGGGATGGAACAGACTAAACAAAGTACACTTTGCGTTTTGCTCAGCAGATCAGCATTCCAGGAGTCCTGTACACACAAATCAAATTTTCTGTTGTCTTAACAGAGACACGATCATCCATGATATGTATTCTGCCATTGCACTGTGAAACTGCTTCCAGGTTTGTCCAGCCTTTGTGTGACTAGCGTGTGAACCACTCTAGTCAACATCCTTGCATATCTTACCGCCCTGGAACCTTTGGTTTTTTAAGTCTGTAAGCTGGATTCATGTTGGGTAGATGCTGACAGATTTCCCCCCAGCAGTTGTAGGCCTTGTATTAAGATATATTTTTCTTATTTTACATAAAGTTTTAATACCCTGGAATATATTTTTTACTACTTACGCATTTTAATTGACAGTGGGATTTATATATATCCTGTTATTTAGTCATGCTATAATGTATTAACATATGCACTGTGTTATTAGCATATGCATTGTCCCACATATTTTTTTCTGTGGTGAGCATACTTTTAAAATCTCCTCCAAATTGTTAAAAATACAATACATTGCTAAAACTAAGGTCAGCACCTTTTATCACCTGGGATTTATTATAGTCAGTGATGATCAAAATCAAACTTGATTCTTCTCCACATGGGTAACAAGTTTGCCAGCACCATTTCCTGTGTCACTCACCTCCCTTACTAAGTTGAAGTGTCCCTTTATCATATTTTCCGTTGTTAAAATCTTTAGTTTTGGGTACTTACAGCCCTTGAACCAATTCTAAGCATTCCAAGGATATGTTTAAATGATGAGCATTCTTCTGACCTATGTTTCTTCTCTCTCCCTCACTTCCTCTGCCTTTTCTTTCTGCTTCTCTTCCTTTTTCCTTCCTTACATTATGGTGACCAATCACTTTTTTTGAAACTTATCCAAAAGATTTTGAAATTTGACAGACTGTGTTATATCATCATTTTGAGAAAGCTATCTGTCCTAACTCCTGGAAAAAAATGGTGCCTATAAAGTGATTTTGTACCGAACTTTTATGCCCATGTATCTTTCAGTTTATTCTCTGGTTTGGTAGCTGATTTTTTTTCTCATATTTGCATGGATGATTTTTTTAGGGTCCGAAACTGTTTCCCAAGTTCCAAGTGAAATCATTTCTCACTCCGTGCTGTTCCGTGGAGACCCCACTGGATTTTCAGCTTTATAAATATGTGATGACTGCACTGATTGAACTTTTGGGAGCAAGAATCTATTTTGCTTCAAAAGTGTTAACGCCCTACTGTTACACCATAGGTAAGCAGTGTGGGGACTTTGATCGTTTTAGACAGAGTGTCATGTCCTCTTTTGGAGTCACTGGGGATTTGGGAGCCACTGAAGGTCTCTGGAAATGCAGGGTGGAGTTGTCCCTGAAAGGCAGTTAAAGGACTGGCTTACAGTAGGGCTGTAGAGTTAAAACTGTCTGGGTCTGAGCCTTATGTATTAGCCACACAGAAGCACTCCTGGCCACACACGTCAACCTCTGGCTTGTTTTTCCATCTATAAAATGAGAGAAAGAAGAATGGTGACCTCAAAAATTGAAAGATTAAATTAGATAATGATACCGGGAAGGTAGTAATGTTAGCTGCTATTATAATCTAGGCCTAGTGTCCAAACACTGCAGCCTTTTTAGAGGGACTAAAGTTAAAATTCAGAATTCATCTTTCCATCACACTTAGCCATATTCCAGGTAGTAGCCACATCCACGTGGCTCATGGCTACCAGACAGGACGTGGCTGCTGTGCACATTTCTGTGTCACACGTGCTTAGCAGACCGTGTCCTTGCGGCCCTTCAGCCCTTTCAGATGGGTGAATAAAAGAGAAATCCTCTCCGGAAGGACAGTGGCTCATAGGCTTCAGTGACCCCATCTCTTCCTCTTCCTCACTAGACTTAGGAAAGAGCAGCAGTAGACCAGCGGGGCAGGCAGGGGGAGCATGTCCATGCTGGGACCGCGTCCATGCTGGCAGAGTTCAGGATGCTTTGCGGAACCTGGGGTACTCCAAGCCAGCTGCATGGTTTGAAGCGTGCAGGTGTCTGTGCTTAAAGGGTTTTCCTCACTCTGGACAGATCTCCACTTGTTACAAGAAAAGTAAAGTGACCACAGATCGTTTGTTTGAGGACCCACCTTTGCTGTGGTATTATTGAGCCTTCTTACCGTAAGACTGACTTGGTTGATCATCAGATTAACGAAGTTAGGATTCTCACCGCTGTCTGGTGTGGTCATTACCTTGCAGCCTTCACCCATTGATAAATGCAGTGCGGAAGAGAATACAAAGGAGCACAAGAGGAGTGTGTGAGGGTCTCACAGGAAGACTTTTTCCTTTCTTCTCTCACCAGATGTTGAAATTAAATTAGATGAAGAAGGATTTGTATTACCATTTACAGCTAATGAAGATGTCCATAAAAGGTAGAGGAAATCATAGCTTATAATATTACAAGACTTGTTAAAGTTAAAAATTTGTTTTTCTTAGTAAGGTGAAAAAATAGACATGATTCTGGAGATGAAAATGCTTTTCAACATACCATTTTTACATGTCTTTGTAATGTTTTATAAACATTAATATTAATAAAGTTGAATGGGTTTTTAGCAGATTAAAGGATAATTTATTTATGACTCATTTTAAAATGATGCTGGCACATACAGCTAGCCAAATCCCAAGTAAATTCCAGCAGTGACAATATATAAATACTTTGAACTGTCTTACAAATTAGTTTTCTTTCTCCATTTTGATTTCTCAGGATAGCACTGTGCATTGATGATCCAAAAAGATTTTGCTCTAATAGCAGTCACTTACTAGGAAAAGAAGCTATTAAACAAAGACACCTGAGATTACTTGGCTATCAAGTTGTTCAGGTATGTCAAAATTGTGAGGTAAATAAAGCTTTTTTTTTTTATTCAATGAAAGTTGTTTAGGTATAGTGTTGCTTTGTTTTTGTTTTATTTTGGGGAGGTTTTCTGTGGAGCAGAATGTTAGATCCTGTTTAAATCCCATGGAATGACCTTGTTGGTTAGCCTTAAACCTCTCCACCCAGATGTTGACATACAGGCTTTTCACAGCTTTGGTTTTTCACATGTAGAGCAATGGGGCACAGCTACACTGCCGTGAGCCAGTGATGGAGAACCCTTTAAAGACAGAGCGCCGAACTGCAACCCCAAACCCACTTAGGTATCACAGAGTGGCCATGCTCAATCACACCTGAATGCCGAGATTGGAGTTTAGTGAAAACAACTCTACATTAACTTCTTTTGTTTTAAAATAACGTATGCCCTACGTTTGCCACCATTGCTATAAGCTGTGCTTAACTCTACTGATAAAGTTAGTGCAGTATCGGACTGTCTTTTATTTTAATTTATCTCTGACCTATTGAGTAAAAGGGGGTGAGGTACCCATTGAGGCCAGGGTGCCCCCTCCCCTGTAGTATCTAAGACCTGGCTTCATGGTCATCGTGAGCGATGTGAGAAGGGCCCCAGA
The DNA here is from genome assembly GCA_004027295.1 of Dolichotis patagonum. Classification (NCBI taxonomy): domain Eukaryota; kingdom Metazoa; phylum Chordata; class Mammalia; order Rodentia; family Caviidae; genus Dolichotis; species Dolichotis patagonum. The sequence continues at coordinate 12,994 of PVJX010041309.1, forward strand.
GGGCGGTGGTAAGTGTCCTTGGCTCCTCATGCTCTAGCCGCTTGTTTGTAAGTTTTTAGTCTTATCAGTCCATGTTTGCGGTTCCTAGTGACCCCGTCCCTGCAGGGAGCCTGGGCGGAGCTGCATCTGCTGCCCTTGCTGCCCCTCAGCTGTCCACACTGCTATGTGCTCAGCTCTTCTGTCTGGAACCTTGTTCTCACCGCACCGTGCACATCCCCAGTTCACCGTCCTGAAACTCGCTCAGAAACCTTCATTATTTCTCTCCCACTCGCAGCATGGCAGGGCCCTCGCCCTGCCCGGCCACTGTGGCCAAGCTTGCCTTCTCCCAGAGTCCAGGCCCTGCCTGTGCTGGGCCCCCGCCCTTGCCCTCCAAATGCCCCCGGCCCCTTTGCAGCCCACGTCACCCACCTGCTGCTTGCTGTGCGGCTCCCAGCACGGGCTTGGTGCTTGGTGCTTGCTTCTCTCTTCGAGGCTCATCCACCGCTGCCCACCCTGCCCGAAGCACAGGGCACGGTGAAGGAGCCAGGTGTGACCTCAGCCCCCACCCTGGCTCTGTGGAGCAGTGGGCACAGGCAGCAGGGCTCACGTGGTGACCGCTGTCCCTTTCTCCCTTCACAGGTCCCCTATTATGAGATGGAGAGGCTAAAATCCAGGCTCCAGCTGGTGAAATATTTACAAGGCAAACTTTTTTCTCCAAACTCGATGTTAATGAGGACGCTTGTTTCTGGTCAGGGACAGTGACAGAGCTGTGTTCTTGAGGGACCGATTGGGAAGGAAGAGCCACTGGTGAATGAGACCCATTGACTGACTTAAATCTGTATGGACCGGTGATCTGGAAGGAGTATGCTTTTCCTTATACCATGTGTATATTTATTTGTAAGTGGATTTGGAATTAATTTAATGCTAGTGCCATAGATATTTTTACACGTGAGACTGAATTGATCAAATACAGTAAACAATGTTGTTTTGGAGTTGTTCATTTGTAATAGCTTTCTGCTAAGAGGAAGTCTGTTCTTCAGAGATCTTTGTTTCCTAACAAATATGAAGAGAGGGTTTCATTCCGCACTTCTCTGTTTTGTCAGTGGAGGTAAAGTACAAAGCAGACTACAGTATTTTGCATGTAAGCATAATTATAGAACCATCTGTCAGGAACACTTAAAAAGACATCAGTCCTGGGACTTGGTCTTGTTTTATAAAGAAATAAAGCCACAAGTTCACTGAGGCCAGGGCTTTGGGGAGCAGAGTCCTCAGACTGCAGATCACGCGTGAGTGAAATCGCCTTGGGTTCACCGCAGAGGCTCCATTGCGCTCGGGGTGTAGTGATCCAGGGAGGAAGTGGGTGCCGAGGCCTGGTTCAGAAAGAACCTCAGGGCCGGGTGCCGGGCCCACTCGTGCCACGGCTCTGGACACGGCCAAGCTGCCAGTTGTCCCCTCATTTGGCCAAGCCTGCGCCCAGCACCTCAGCCCGGTGCCCGAGCGGGGCTGTGCAAGCTCGTCCTCCAAACGCCCCTGGCCGTGAGTGATGGGCGCATGGCGGGCGTCCAGGAGTCCTTCCTGTCAGCTCTGCTACCCGATGCTGCGTGTGGGCTTCCGTTTCCTGGAAGAGAACCACAGGACAGCGGGCTTGTGCTTGGTTTCCATGGGCTGCCGTCATGTGGTGCGGGCAGGACCATGCTCCAGAGAATGTTGCGGGCACTCTTTCCTATCAGTAACTGCGGATGAGTTTTCAGCAGTAATGCAAAGAAAGGAAAACAAGTGGTTTTTTTTTCTAAGCACGGTGATATTCCCCGGTCCTGTCACTAGGGGGCAGCCAAGTTTCAGGCGTTGCAACCCTTGATCGCTGGAGACTGGACCCTGAGAGCCTGGAGGCAGGAGCTGTAGCTG